>PVHY01000947.1:0-98472 GCA_004024945.1 Uropsilus gracilis
AATCCCCAGCCTCAGCTTCCCAGGTAGCTGGGATTACAGGCATGCGCCACCACGCCCAGCTATTTTTTTGGAACTTCCTCTCACTACAGGCCCCAGGTGGAACTCCAACTGCGATCCCTAGCCCCAACCGCTTCATAGGCTGAAGCTTACAGGCACAGGTCACCATGCCCGGCCTCATTTTTGTCTTCTTGATGACAGACATTTTAACAGACTGGCAGTTTCTCATATGTTTTTGACATGATGATAATTGTACATATTTTCATGTACCCATTGGCCACTTGAGAGTCTTCGGAAAAATGTTCATTTATGCCTTCTGGTTATTTTTAATGAGATATTGCAATTGGGGCAGGGTCACCTGAAAATGTTTAATAGCAATTTTAAAATAGAAAGTACTAACATGGTACTAGATGACTTTCATATGAATGCATGTGAGATGACGAGTTTACTAATATTTGTTTGTAGCATCAGATAAGAATTCATATTGAGCTACTGGCACTGAGGGATTTATATACAGAATTTGAATTTTTGGACAGTAAAGCAATTGCCGTTCAACAAGAAAATAAGACTCATGCTATTTGCAGTACATAACTCTCCCCTCTGGGGGGAAATGTTTTTTAGTCCATGAAATGCTTTATCATTTTAATATTATATTACATACAGAAGTGAAGATAGTGACTGTCTTAAGAAAAATATCAGTTTTAAACTCAAACAACATCTCCAAAAGTACTTCTACCTAAAATTTTCCTGTCCCATAGGAAGCTGGATTAGAAAGAAATAAAAATTCTGATGAAAAACAAATCCATTAAAAATATGATTGTATAAGCTGCTTTATGACAACTTGTAAGTTTTGACCTCTAGTTTTTCTGTTTTTTTTTTTTTTCCAAAACTAGTTCATTTTGAGATAAGTTTAAAGTACTGAAGGTCACAGGAATGAATAATTACTTAATGTAGGTGTAAATGAATCAACTGGGACACTAATCTTAGATGACATCCTATCCTGACACCTATGTGCCCAGCAATGTTGGTACATTTTATTTTATTGTAGTTATATCTAGTTTTATTATCCAATTAGGTTTAGTCTTTTTATTTAGCAGAATTTTTGCTATGTAAAGATGTGCTACTGATATTTTTTTCTTACTTAGGAATTGTTTGATATTTACATTGTTTCATTTTCCCTTGGTATGCTCTATCCCCTTTCTATGCCTTGTGAATCTACACTACATTTTTGATTTGTACAAAAAGCTTATAACAACACAAACTGTATCATGAATAAATTGCTCCATTTTGTGCTGACTGTAAATGAAATATGTTTATCTACAAAGATGTCCCCTTTCATATTTTGATGTCGCAATTTACTGTTTTAATTTTTATTTTTCGATACTCTTACTTTTATGCTACATTCAAGTAGCTAACACACCATTTTAATAGTTATTTTCAATTCTGTTTTTCACATTTATGAGAGTGCTATAAATTTTTTTTGTTTTTGTAACTGCATGTATCATATTTTTTATTTCATCTTGAACTCCTTTCAACATTTCTTACAAGGTAGGTCTCCTGGTGATAAACCCTCTCAGATATTATTTATATAGAAAAAATATTTTCTTTATATCTGAAGGATGGCTGACCAATAATGTATTCTTGGCTGACAATTTGCATCATTCAAAACTCTGAATATGTCAATTCTACTCTCTTCTGTCCTAAAGAATTTGTGCTAAGATATTCACTAATAGCTTAATGGGGTTTCCTTTATTTGTTACTTTCTTCTTTTTCTCTGGCTGCCTTTGTGATTTTTTTATCACTGACTTTTTGCAGTTTTTTTATAATATGCCATAGAGAAGCCTTTTAACATTGAGATAAAAGGGTGTTGCACTAGCTTTGTGAATTTATATGTCCGCATCTTTCCAAGCTTTGGAAAGTTCTCAACTATTCAAGTTGTGCTGCCTATTCCCTCTTTATTTCTTCTGGTACACCAATTCTTATATTTTCCTTTCTCATCATATCCAACATCTACTGTTATATTTCATTTAATCTAATCCTTATCCTCCAAGTTATCTTTCTTTTATCTCTCCTGTTACCAGTGCACTCTATTTTGTTCTCTTGTCATTAAATTCCTCAGCTCTAGAATTTGTTTGGTTCTTTCACATTTTGATCTCTTTGGTAAAATACTCTTTTTATTAGTTGTTTTATTATTGCACTCATTAAATAAATCTTTGAATTTTGTTATAGCTTAAAGAATATTTCTGCCTATTTTGAGTTATTTTTGTGGCCAAAATAAAATATTAATACTGTGAGAACTGTTTTCTCAATGTAGAGATTTTCTCTTTTGTATATTTTTTAATATTTTTATATTGTTGGTATGTTCGTTTTTATTTAGAGTAGGAGATATTACCTAGATTAAGGTATTTTTATCTTCTTTTGTCATTACAACTCAATAGACTAGCTATTAGAAACCATTTTATATTTCAGACACTGGTGTGATATTCCAGTTGGTCATTTTTCTCTTGTCCATTGACCCTGGTCTGTTAGTTGAGCACCCTGTCTTGCTGGATCTCATAAATGCAAAGAGCAGTATCACAAGAAGGCAAGAACTGAGAAGGGCAGATACATTCTCAGCACTGGGTATGGTTTAGGTGTATTTGGGATGCCTTGTGTGGTTATTAAGTTGAGTACTCCAAAGATTATGTGTGGAGTTCCTGCTGAAGTCCTGAAGCAGACAACAGTAAATGTGTTTCATTAATGCCCTTAGATATTTTCATCTTCTTCCCTCCCTTTCTCCTCCCTCCTCCTGTTCTTTGTATGAATTCCTCAGAAATTAATGTGCCGTTGAAAAGAAATAGTTTTCCCTAACTAGCCTTTACAAATGGGACTGAAGATTTTTACTCACCGCTTTCATTTTTAACTTTTTTGTGGTAGGAGTTTCCACTTAAATATCCTCTATTGGAGAGTTTGCAGTGTCAAAAATAAAAAAAGTACCCAAGCCATGGGGAGAAGGCCAGGCTTGAAATTTTCCTCCTTCTCCCATGCATGAAACTATTCTCTGTCTTGCCCAAATGACATACTGGAATCTCCCTTCAGCAGTCTGGGCTTCTTCAAATTCTTTTTGTCCACATGTTCAGTGACATCTGCCTAGTTTTGTATTCTCCAGTTCTTTCTTTTTGGATCACAGAGGTTGTGACCAGTTCTCTGACTATTCCAGCAGCCATTATCAAAGCTCTATTTGTTGGTTGTTGTATGTGCAGGTGAATAGGAAGTTCTTATAACCTGTAAAATACACAATTTTGTTCACTTATGCATCTCTAATTGTTACAGAAAGGTAAGGAAAATGACATATATCATATTAATGCTGATGTTTATCTATATACTGGTTTGTTCATTTGATCAAAATCTACACACTGAGCATCTGCTGTGTATCTGCTCCTCTTCTGTGAATTGGTGTACAATTATGGAGCAATCAGGAAAGTATGCAGTTTATTGTCTAGTGGGGTAAAGAAATAAAGCTACAGAATTTCAAGTCTTGATTAGCTGAATAGAAAATCTTTAAATTTTTAGGTTTTAGGGACATCCTCAGTGAAGTCACAAAATTGTGAGATTTGAAGTGAGAAGAAGACAGTCATTTAAAAGGGCATAAAAGATCATTTTATATAGTGGTACAAGAATGTCCAGAGGTGTAGCAAAGAACTGCTGGAAAAAAAACAAAGGAAATCCCATAATTGGAATGTAAGTAATAAGGAGAAGAATTGGTGTTTATGTGAGGTTAAAGAAATAGGCTTTTAGAATCCTGTGGGACAAAGCATGTTGATGTCTTAACTTTAGTGTAACTAACATTGTTAGGTAATATGGTTCAATTCATGTTTTTAAATGAATCACTTTTTACTACATGTATAGATTACCCCTTTGAAGACAAGGAATTTTGAGAGACTAGATAGTGTAAGATGTGGTTTCAACTCGGATGATATCAATTTTCAGGGTATAATTAACATCCATCTTATTTCAATAGTGTCTAGTCTATTGTAACAACTCTTTACTTTCCAATTTTGAGTTCTAGTTTTTGGAAAGTCTAGCTAAAGGTTTGTTGACTTTATTATCATTTCAAAGAACCAGTTCCTAATTTCATCTCCTGCCTTTTTTTTTTATTGCTATTTCTGATTTTTATTTCCTTCCCTTTTGCTAATTTTGGCCTTCATTTGCTTTTATTTTTGTTTTCTACTTTCCTGCACTGTAAAGTTAGATTCTTTAGATGTTTCTTATTTCTTGAGATAGGCAGTGATTACCATGGACTACTGAAAACTGGTAGCTTCATCCCATAATGTGGTATGTTGTGTTTCCTTTTTCATTTGATGGTGTTTCAGTTTTCTTATGTTTGCTTTTTGCTTTGACTCATCAGTTACACTAGTTTAGTTACCACATATTTGTGAATTTTGTAGTTATTTTCTTATAATTAATTTCTAATTTTTTACCATTATAACTGAAAAATATGCTTTCTTGAATTTCATCTTTCTGAAATTTATGGAGCCTAGTTTGTGACTTAATATGATTTGTCCTAGAGAATATTCCATGTGTAAGTAAGAGGAATGCATGACTATTGCTTTAGAATAGAATGTTCTATCTAAGGCTGTTAAATCCAGTCAGTGCAATGTATCATTTAAGGTGGATGTTATTTCATTGGTTTTTCTTTATTTCCGATTTATCTGTTAGTAACAGTAGAATAAGAATTTCCATATTTTTTGTATTTCTTTGTTAGTTTATCTGATATTTAGGTGTTCTCATGTTGGATGTATAAATACAATATCTGCTTACTGGATTAACCTATTTTAAATCATATAATGTCCTGCTTTGCCTTTTATTGTGTACATTGTTTTGATATTTATTTTGTCTGAGTATTCGATTTTCTTTTAGTTTTAATTTATGTCTTTTTTCTCATGCATTATCAGTCTCTGTTTATCCATAAGTTTAAAGTGAGTTTCTTGTTGCAGAATAACATATGGGTCTTTTCATCCATTCAGCCATTCTGCTTTCGGATTGGGGAATTCACATTCCATTTACATTCAGAATATTTACATAAACTTTCATATTTAATGTACATTTAATAAGTGTGCCTACTGTCATTTGTTCTTTGTTCTTTGTAGTTCCTCTGCTCTCCTCCCTTTCGTGGTTTGAAGACTTCCCTTCTGATATGCTTGTATTCCTGTGCCATCCTTTTACTTATTTTCTACATTGTTTTGTTAATATGAAACTTACATATAACCATTTATATCAATAAATCTAATTTAGTCAATAACTTTAAAGGAATTTTAAAGTTCTATATTTTTAATCTCCCCAACCCAGTTTTTGCTTATAGTGTAACAATTCACGTCTTTTTATAATGGGAATCCCTTAAGTAGCTATTGTTGATATTATTTTTACTACTGTATTTTTGTCTTTAATATTTTAATATTTCTATTAGACCTATAAGTGATAAATTAATCACATGTATACTTTACTACCTTTAATGAGGCTTTCCATTTCCTTTTACTGATCAGTGGCTTCTTTATTTGCTTGTTTCAAGAGGTCTTTTAACATTTCTTGTCAGGCTGGTTTAGTAGTGATGAACATCTATAGCTTTTGTCTGGAAATTTGTCTCTCCAAGTCTGAGGAAAAATTTTCCAGGTATAGCTAACCTAGTAGGATTTCCCCACCTCTCACCCCTTGACACTTTGGTTATATCATGCTACTCTATTATGATGTAAAATTTTAGCTAAAAAACAGAAATCTTGCTATATCTCTTGTAATTAGAAAGCTTTATTTTCTCTTGTGCTTTTAAGGATTTTTTTGGTTTTTAATATTCACATTTTATTCATAATGTCTCCTCTGGGATTCCCTTTCGGTGTTCTTATTTGGAACTCTACAGGATTCCTGAAAGGACCCAGTGTCTCCTTTATTCTTCAGGTTAAGGATATTTTTAGCATTATTTTTTTTTCTAATTTTCTCTCTTCTATAACTAGAAACCCTAAAATTTAGGTAGTGTTCTACATGATTTTCTTTCATATATCCCTCAATATCTTGCTTTTCTCTTTCATTTTTCCTTCTGCTCTGATTTTGTGAGTTTTATTGCTCTATATTTGAGATCAAAGATTCTTTCTTACATTTTGTCTCATCTGCTGTAAAACAACTATAGTGTAGTTTTCAGTTCAATGATTATATTAATTAGTTCTATTGCTTCCCATTGGTATTTTCTTGTATTTTCTATCTTCCTGGAGTTTTCACTGTGTTCTTCCATTTTTACCTGAGTGATCATCTTTGTGACCATTCTTTTAAACTCTGTTGTTATATCATTATCTGTTCCATTAAAGTTTTTTCTGTGTGCATAGAAACTATCTCCCATTTGTAACATATTTATTTTGATTGTGTTGGTTTCTATGTTTACATATAGCACAGCCTATCCCATTTCTTGAAATAGCTTCAGTAAGAGATAATCCTTACTGCTCCACTCTTGCCTAGCTTTTGTCGATCAAAGCTTTGTGATTATCTATGTTTCCTTTTTATTTTTAATGACTTATAGTAGTTGAGGCTATGTCAAATCCTGTGTCCCCAAGGAGATGACTTCACTTGGTACCTCAATTTAATTTTTTTGAAAGTCAGACCCTAAGATGTTAGCTTTGAGCTTTATGGGTACTTTGGTTGTTAGTGTAGTGTGGGGACATAGGAATGGAAAGGTGTGAATCTCTACCCTTAAATCATATATGGTATTGTAAACCAACTTGACCCCAATAAAAAATAGTAAAGTAAAAAATTATGTAAATACACAATAGTCCCATGAGATTGCACAATTAAATCCTCTGACCACCAGAGCCAGTTTATCAAGATGTGTGCCCTGAATAGCAGCTATCAAAACTGGAGTGCCAGACAACAGTTCAAGTTCCTTTCTGGGAGATACCAGTGACATAAAGCAAGCAGACTGAGCATACAATAGTAGGATCTGCTAGTCTCTGTCCTCAGGTATGTGTGTAGCAAACCAGAAGTTTACCCCTCAGGCCAAAGCTCCTGAACAAGCAAACTGGTCTTTCACAGAGTGAGAGTATTTAAGTGTGCTCTATGCCCAGTGCCCCGGGGTTGGTTGCCTGCCATGGTCTGTGATCATTACGGTTCTGTGGGAATCAGGAATCTAATCCCCCTAACTACCTAGGCCAGGTAACCCTGACAACAGCCACTCAAACTGTGTCACAGATGTGAAAATTAGAGCTACTTTGCAGGAAATACTGTTACACTGGCATGTGACAGAAGTGTTGCTCGACTGGGTTGGACTTCCTGTCACAAAGCCAATGAGCAGAATAAGAATTGAATGTATATTGAATGAATAGTGATCTGAGGGAATGGTGGGTATTCCCCCCATCCCCTCCAAAAAAACTTCTAACAATCTGAGCTGGCCTTTTTCTAGTAAGTTAAGCTAAGACAGTTAAACGTAAGCAAATAGCGCATCAAAACAGCATGCATGTTTGCTGTACCTGGACTTTTAGCCTCTAATTTTTTTTGTTGTTGTTGCCTCCTTGATCATCTTGGCCCAGTTACATTCTGGTATGCTGGGCCTGGTTACTTTCTGATGTTGATGTCCAGTACTTAGGCAAGACTCTTTGTTCAAAGCAAGAGTTTAACTTCAGATAAAACAAATCATTAATTTTAATGATTGTTTCTGTGTTACCTATGTTGTGTATGTACCTACAACAGGTATGGTACCATTCCCTTTCTCCGTAGTTCTATCAGAGGAGAATGCCAAATCATCACTCTCCCTCCCTTATTGGTCTCTGGCAAGAATTATTGCCAGTCTTTAGATCTTTGTTTAAATAGAAGTCTTCCCCATTGGTCACAACTATAATGATGAGCTAATAGCCCTCTTTTAGAAAGACTAGGTTTCCTGATGTTGCCTGTTGTGATGTCCTGCAGGTGGTAGTTGTTTAAGAATATTTTTTCCATGGGCTATAGTTCTCTGGAACCCAAAACTACTTGGTGGCAGCCACCACAAAAGTTGGATCACCAAAGGAGGTACAAGCTTCTTTGTGGGGGATTCTGACTCCAGTGATCTATAGCAAGTGAGATTAATTACAAAGAAGGTGCCTGCTAGCCTCCATTATGGTAGGTTCCCAGAATCGTGTTAAATTATATGTCCACCAGTCATGTTAGCTGGTGATAAGCCTTTCAGTGAACAAAGGAGTCTTTTTTGCAAAAAGTTTTGGATGGAGACTCTCAATGGATTATTTCTGTACTGGTCCTGGGGTGAATTTGAGTCCTTTAAGAGAAGCTTTTCAGTTCCCTATAGTTTTGTGGGATTCACATTTCTTAAGTGTTACAAACATTGTCAATGTATTTCCTTTATTTCTTTATGGCTTTGATTGCTACACAGGGGAATTCATATGAATGGTAAATATAATCAGTAAAATTATTAGATAAATTGCCTTTGACTCTGAAATGTAATGAAGGAAGCCAACTGGCTTTTACTTCCTTAAGTAGTAATTTTTCCTTTCACTTTTTTTTTTTTGCTAATATATGATATTCTCTTTGTGTTTTAGCCACATATAGCCTTTATTTTTGTAAACATTTTGCATTCTAATTATGACCTATTAGCAATTAGAGACCTTTTAGTAATTATTATTCAGATGAAAGTTCTTCGGAAGAGGAGTGTTGTATTAGTGAATAATGTTTGAAGATCTCATTTACTTTAAGAACTCGCCTAATGAAGAGATATGTTTGAAACAGTTTCAGTTGTTAATGTATTTATATTAACGTTAACAAACATCAATGGAACCTTTTTGCTTAGCAGGTTTTTTCATATGTAACATTATATATGATAAATAAAAGTAATGCAATGTAGCCTATATAACAAAGATAAGATGTATTTATTAAAAATATAATGCAGGACTGATTTTAGGAATTTATAAATTTAGAATTATTTCCGAGTCACATCAAATTTTATTTTTAATTACAATGTTGGGACATCAACTAATCAGTTTCATGATGTACTAGAAAGAACTACTTCCTCATACATAGTCAAGATGTCTTTCTGGTGATTGGAAGTGTATACAATGAAAGAAGTACTAGGCTATTAGAGACTAGTTTCTGTGAATTTGATTGTAACATCTTGCTAGAAATGGCAGTATATTCGTAACCCTTCTGAGTAGAGATATTCTGGATTCACAATGAAACTTGTGTGCAATTTCTTTTCATTCTAACTGAAATACAATTGGACATTTTATCCACAATATGAAAACAAAGCTCAGAACAAATGGTTTTAAATTAAGAAATGTCTGTTACTCTTTTTCTTTGATGCAAACAAGTAGATATCTTGTGAAGTGTAAACTTTGTGTGCATTGATTAAAAAGTAGTTCAATGTCTCTAATATTATAATAAAATGAGAAATGTACTTTTTTCTATTCACACTGTAATAAAGTAATCTGATCAAGGCAATTAAACATAATAAAGAAATATAAAACATCTAAATTTTAAAGTAAAACTCCCAGCACATAAATGAGTTTGTAAAAAGAAAATCCTAAAGAATTCTCTTGATATTAGAGCTAATAAAGGAATTAATCAAATATGTAGTTTGTAAGATCAATTTATAATAAATCATATCTCAAAGCTGGAAAAAGTCAATATTTCAATAACACGTAGTTCTTTATGAGTGAAAAATGGTTGGAAAATTTCACTTACACTAGCATAAAAGAACAGCATACTGAAGACTAAGCTTAATAAAAATGCAGCCTCTAAAAATTTTAAAACATTGAAAGAAATTAAAGAAGGCCTAAATAAATAGAAAGATGTATTATATCCATGGTCTCCAAAACTCAATATTATTAAAATACTAATGTACTACAAATTGTTGTACATATTCAACAGAAATTTCCATTAGACTATAGGCTAGCTTTTTCTTAGAAATTAGTAAGCTGACTCTAAAATTCATATGGAAGTGTAGGAGAGCAAAAAGTAGTTAAACAATCTTAAAAGTGAAGAATAAAGTTGTAGGAGTCATACTTTGTGATTTTAAAACTTAATACAATATTATCAGGAGAGTATTGTTCTAATTATGGGTAAACATATAGATGAATGAAACAGTATTGAATGACCTTAAATAAAACTGTTCATTACTGATATGGTGATTCTCAGGAAAGTTGTGAAGACTGTTCTAATGGGGAAAGAATAATCTTTTCAACAAATGGTACTGGAACAACTGATTATCCATTTGGCAAATGAATGAAATTTGATATTTTTCCTTACATGCTATAGAAATATTAACACATAATGAATCACAGACCTACATGTTGTAGCTAAAGGATATAACTAGTAGAAGAAAATAGCAGTAAGTTTTTGTTTTCTATCCTAGGCTGTCTTAAACACAACATCAAAATCATGAGTAACAAAATATTGATAAATTGAGCTTCATCCAAATGTATGTTTTGCAGAGGGCACCATCAACAATGTATAAATAAAACCTATGGAATGAGAAATATTTGTAAATTATATCTTTGATAAAAGACTTGTATTTAGAATGCATAAAGAATGCATAAAGAAGATAATTCAGTCAAGAAATTATAGAAGGATTTAAATACATGTATCCAAAAAGATAATAAGTACATGAAAAGATGCTCAACATAATTCATTAGGGAAGTGTAAATCAGAACCACCATGGAAATAACTTATATCCAATAGGTTGGCTATTGTCAATGAGAAAAAAATTAATATTATGAGGCTATAAAAAATTGTTATTCTCATATATTCTTGGTGGGATATAAAACCATGCAGTTACTTTAGAAAGTTGTTTGGTAGTTACATATGAGTTACAATTACCATATGAGACACATGCCCAGTATGTACTCTCTTCTAGTTTGCAAATGGCTACATTATTGTTGCTTAGAGAAAGAATGAGAATGTGAATTGAGAGTTCTAGCCCATGCTCTTTGTTTTAAGGGAACTGATCTATTATGAGGATACTATCCTCATGAACTCATTCAGACTTAGTTACCTCCCAAAGGCAGCTTTACCAATGCCATCACAATATGTGTTCTAGCTTTAATATCTAGATGCAGGTACAGTACAGAAGTAAAGGAAATGGTAGACTGCTAATTGATATTCTAGCTTTATTTACAGGGATGTGGGAGACTAGTGAAAAATTTCCAAAATTGATTTTTCTGCAATAGAGGTTTCTGCAACCCTGAAAATAAACCAAAATCATCAAACTCTGTACATTATATTTATTTGCATAAATTTAATTTGAATTGTACCTTCAATTTACAAAATTAAAAATAAGTTTTTAAATGCCATTAGTATGTATAATTCAAAAGATTAGTATGGTATTATATGTCTATGGATGTTTATATACATGTATGCATATGAATCTCACACATATGCAAAACAGAGATTTTGATTCTTTATGGAAGACTTTTTAATACTACTAGTAGTAGACTAGTAAATAAATAACTAAATGTGGAGCAGAAGCAACATGAACAATGTTTTCAGGGAAGACAGTGATTAATTAGTGACAGGATATTTTCAGAAAATTTCAGTATCAGTATGTCAGAGAAAAGGGAATATTTGATCTGTTTTAAAGAAAAAGAGGGGGCATTGTGTTTTGGTTAAAGTGATTGACTAGTACTAGTACTATGTAACCAGGATATATGTAAATTATAGACATCAAGGTTGGTAAAGTTGGTTGGAGTTAATTTGTATAAGAATTCATATACTAAAGAGACTTTCTTTTTAAAGAGCTTTAATTTTTTTTTTCCTTTAAAGGAACTTACATCCAACAGAGCCTTGGTATTAGCTAGAATTATTTTATGAAAGATGTATTAAATATGCATCAAAATAAAACTGAACACAACTTCTTTATAGTTACAGGTCATATATATATATATATATATATATATATATATATAGCTAAAAAGTAAAATTTCAAAATCTGTTCTCTGAAAAGTAACTGAAAATATTCAGAAGTCACAGAGCTATGCCTGCATATTTCAGCTTTGGACTTTTTTTCTTAACCTTAACTGGAGGAATACTTTTCCAGTACTGTTTACCTAGAGCATTCTCACTAGATAAGGTTGAGAAGATTTCTCAGGAATGTCTCATGTACAATACTGTCAGAGAAAAGGAACCTTGAGAATCTTAACCTAACTCCACTTTCCTTTCATGCTGATTTTTCAGGTGCCAAACTGTCAGACATTGGTGCTTTAGAAAATGAGGTTGTTACCCAGGATTGTGGTATGATTTCATGCTATTCTAGAAAAAAAATTCTGACTTCCAGGTAGAGATGGGATTTCATGGTGGGAAAACCGGGGGAGGTAGAGAAACCAGCCAGAAGGAGTTCAGGGGTCCCTCTGAGAGCAATGAAAGGTCAAGCCATTGGGTAAGGAAGGGAAAGAAAGATTTGAGTGAAGAGCAGTGTTGGGTGGAGGTGGAGTGTATAATTCGAATAATACTGAAACTGGGTCAGTTATAGTGACAAACATGTTTAAGAATCTCTTGAGAGTAGAAAAAAGATTTTTAGTTTTGTACATTAAACTGTCCAGATTGAAGACTGAGTCAGTTAGATTACTAATGATTTTTAAAAATAACTGAAAATATTTGATCCAAGTTAATAGAATAAAATATTTTGATATTGTATATAGATTTTGGAATAATGCAAGTTATATTGGGATATTGAGAATTAGAAGACTAGCATCTTTGAGATGCTAGTGCTAGTCATTTATTTCTCCTCAATAACTAGAAACTTATTACTCTTAGATTCAAGTGAGTACCTCTAAAATTTAAAGGATCTGTGAGTCTCAATGTAGATTCCTCTACAATGGGTTGCAAATCAACTCTGATCAATTAAAAAATAAACCTAAAATACTTTCTATACAACATTTTTAAAAACAAAAATACGTATAATACCCACCCATTTATGAATGTATTTTTCAAGTCCATTTTTTCCATATTTGCACTGACTCATATGTGATGTCTAGCCCTTCGTAATTATGCTTGCTTTTGTTCAATTTGTTCCCATTTGGCAATAAGCACTAAAGTGATGGTAAAGGGAACATGGTGTCCTATTGCCACTTTGAACCATACATTTCACAAACCATATGTTGCAACAATGCTGGACTTCCTCCCACTGTTTCCCACGCACCTTCTGTCTGTGCACAACTCCATTCATTTGCCTATGTTCTTTCCTCAGTCTGGTATTTTTTTTTTCCAAGATGAACACCTACTCATCTTTTTTAATCTCAAGTCAGTTCCTTCAAAGAATTTTTCCACAACTTCAGCAATCTATGTTAGCTAACAAACATGGTCATATTTTAATATATTGCATGACTTTTTAGTATATGTGTAAATTATAACTTTACATGTCTTTTATTAGCCCTTAATTCTTAGTTCATCTATTCATTAATTCAAGACACATTTATTGAAAAAGGGTGTGACAAGTATTATGCTACACATTGAACATATTTATTTCAACAGAAATTAACACCTCTGTGAAGCAAATTAATATAAAGGAGAAATTTATTTTAGAGATTATTCTGAGACAAACTGATAAACCAGGGTCCAGAATACCAACATCAGATTTCTCTGAGTGACTGATCCCTGTACTGGAGTTTACGGCTCTGCTATATATTCAGCACAGAGAACGAATACACGATTATTTTTTCTTGACAAAGAAAAGTAGGCATACTTGATTTCTAACATTTTTATTTAAATAAAGTTTTATATCTAACAAATTTAATTGATTAAGGAGAAAGATTGCTCATCACTTCACAGCAATCCTTGATTTTATTGAGCTAAGGCTGCTTGGGAAGATGTGAAGACTGAAGGTTTCTGAAACTTGTTCAAAGAGTTTTCTAATATATGACACATGGTGTGTGGGGGGGATGGGGGCATATTCAGGCCTTTGTCTCATCTTTTCCCTTCATCTACTCACAAACATGACAGGTTCAGTCTCTGACCCACTTGGACATATCCTTTGTCTCTTGCTCCAGATTTCATTACAGAAAATGAATCATTGTTTTACTGATTCCAACCTCTTGACGTGATCCTGGAAGGACAGACACACATTTTTCTCATAGGAGCAATGTATAGAATTGTCTTCTTTTGGGCAACAGGATGTATCTGGTTCATGACTTTATTGACCTTGCAGTGTAGTAATTGATAAAGATATTAGATAAATGTATACACAGTATATATAATTTCAAGTTATCTTCACTAGAACAAAAAATTAAATTACTAAAAGAATAGCAAGATGTAACATCATTTAAATTAAGTAGAGAATGCCATTATAAGGGAAATAGAAAGATCTAATAGGTAAGATGAGTAGTTATATAATAAAGCAGAACACCCTTTGAGCCAGAGTAGATGCTCAATTATCTCGTGAATAAATTGGAGTGTCATGTTCCTAATATTTTCCCACTCTCTTTGGGATATTTTAATAGTATTTCTATGTTTTTTTTTTTTTCATTAAGAGCATCTTAAGTACTTTTTGGTAGATTAAGTGTATATCATAATTGTATAATTAATAAGATGGATAGTTTAATTTCATAATGGCCATGAATGTATTTTCAGTTTGCAGTGGGAAAAAAAACAAAACTTCAATTCTGTGTTTTAGACTGCTATACTATTTGTATCCCCACCCTGAAGGTTCAGTCAGTTGTCTTTAGGGTTCCATAATGTACCCCAGTGCTTTTTCCTGTTTTGTTTCTCCTATTTTCAGTTGCAGTTCATTATTCTAGTTTTTTTAAGAACTCTGAACTCTGATTTTAACATGCAACATATCAGCATTAAATCTGTTTTATGCCAACCCAAAATTTGATAAGCATATCATCTATGTCTTTAATATTGTTCATCAAAATGTTAAAAGGAATCTAGCAGAACCCCTCAGCTTTCTGCAACTGGGGAATATTTCCTAGAGTGGCACTGATCAACATTGGTTAATTAACAGAAATTCATCTAGCATCATGTACTATTTATGAGGGTTTTACGTGGGAGTATCCCCCCACCCCAGATTACTTTTAGTATCTTCTCCAATATAGTACATCCATACAAAAAAGTCAGTCTGACTTGATTTTTTTTTTTTTTTGAGAGCTGTGGGTTTATTCAGCACATTTTTTGAAAAGATAATCTATTTCTACATAGAAAGTAAAGAAATGAAATAGCAATATGTGTTTTTTTATATACTTTTTAGGATTTTTTTTAAATGAGCTAACATTGCATTAGATTTACAAAGTTCAGTGTGCATTGACAACCATCAAGGATGTATAGCACACTTAACTGAATACTTAAGGGCTAGTTTTATCCATCACTATTGTCTCCTTTTCCTGATATACCCTCCTTTCCTTATTCTTTCCCTTCAGATTACCACTGGTTGATCTTATAATCTAGAAGTTAAATTTAGATTTGTTTTGTTTTAGTTTGTGAACTTGTTTTCTCTATATACTATACCATGTATGATTGAAATCAGTCTTTCTCTCTGTCTAGCATATTTCACTAAGTATAATTCTTGTTCTGTCCATATTGTTACAGGTGGCACAGTTTCATCTGTTTTTATTGATGAACAGCATTCCATTGTGTGTATAGACCATATCTTCTTCATCCATTCATATGTCAAAGGGAAATTAGTTTTTTGTCTGTTACAACTAGTGTACAATAAACATGATCTCCATGAACTTCTTTGACTCTCAATGCCCACTACATTTTGCTGAATAATTTAAATATTTTAATGATAGCTTCATGGATTTTAATATTGATTTGGTACTGACATAGCTTTGTGTTAACCTTTTAGCATTCTGCTACTCTAGGTGGGCCTGGCACCTATGGTCAGAGGTAATGACTCAATGGCTTGAAGCCATGCCAGGTTTCACATCACAAGAGATAATGTTCTTTATAGCTCTTTGTTCCTTTAAAGTTGTGATGCTCTTTGTAGATAGTTACTTCTACACTGGTTTGACCTGAATTTTTGCTTTATTGTGTTCATTTTTCATATTATATCTCGGTCTACAGATTGATAGTGGATGTAATTGATATTTCTGATATTTCTACTTGATTATTTTCTCTTTATGAAGTCTTTTCTGGCCTTGTTTTCAGTTTTATGCCTTTTCCTATGCATTTCACCTACCTCTCTTTCACATTTTTCCTGAAGTCCTGTAGTGCAAGTAAGTTGCAAAGTGCATCTTTTTGTTTCTTGGTGCTTTGTTTTTTGCTGAGAAATCTTTTGTAATTCATAGTCTAAAAAATTTAACATAATCTTTAGTACTGTCTTTACTGCAAGCAGATTGATTTCTAGACCCTTCTTTCTCAAAGGTTTCTTACAGGAAAAAGCTTTTTAATCTCTCCTGTGTCCCTTCAAGTATTTTTTCCCTCTTATTTAAAACCTAAGTCACAGGAGGTACATTTCAGAGTTTTCATCGGTTATATTCCTTCCATCAGCTAATTTAATTCCAATCAGTTAATCCAATAAATTTTGACAGATTTTTATCAAATATCAGTGCCATGTTTGAAGGTGAAAGGTAAGATACTAACTTTTAGTCTATGCTATATTATGTGCTCTGCTGGGAGTTTTACTAATGTAATTTCATAACATCTGTTTACCAGGAGTAAAATTTCATTGCATAGCCCAGTCTTTTTACCACATTGGATATTTTAAAAATATTTTAAATCTTTTCAAATTGTCAATGTGATACAAGAATGGGAAAAGGTGTCACAGTGTATGAACATTTTAAAATACTGTGTTTTCCATTGCGGCTCTATCTAATGTCCAGTGCAGAGTTATAAGCAGAAAAAAAAAAGCTGTTTTGAAGGTTATTACATTAGATTTCTGTGTCCTTATGGTTTTTTTTTTTTTCTCGAGTTAAACTACTCTATCATGTATGTCCTCAGGAAATTTTCCCGGTGGGGTGCTGAAACAAAATGATATATTATTAGGCTATTTTTTTTATTATGAAAATGAAAAGAAACAGAAGTAACCCTACATATGGGGCCCTTTGCTGAAGACAGCTGAGGAGGCAAATGGAACCTCCTCCATCACACTAGGCAACACAGCAGACACGATGCCCTGTCTGCTACTCTATGGTAGAGCTATGTCCTTCTATTGACGCTGTGTGGTTTGGTCTTCTGGGTTTTTCTTAACAGACTCACTTCTTACTGACTCCCATGTCCCTAACAGTTTCTCTGTGGATCATATTTAAAATTCCAAGGAAAAGGATGTGTGTTTTTTTGCATGCTTTTATCCGAAATCCAAGCACATCCTCCTTTATTTTTAATTCACTTTTATAATTTCCCCTTCCACTCTATATCCATTGTTCTATTTAGCTTCCCTTATGTTTAATTTATAACCTTCCAAACCACTCTAAATCAGTTTATGTGAAAGTGTATGTATTCAGTAAATATATAAAAATAAAATTAACTTGGATTTTAGCTTAACATTACACACCCAATTTTTCATTTTTATTGGAGTATAATGTACAAATAAGCTATATATATTTAAAGTGTATAATGTTATGATTCCATATTGTGAAATGATTGTAACAATAAAACTAATTAACATTCTATAACCTCACATAGTTTTCATGTGTGTTTGTGAGTGTGTGTGTGTGTGTGTGTTAGAAGCAATTCCAGTTATCCTGTTAGCAAATTATAAGCATATAATTCAGTGTTGTTCATGCTGGACACTAGCTCTCTAGAACTTGTTTGTAGTATCCAACTGAATCTTTGTTACAGTTGAATAAATTCCTTTGACCTACATCTCCTTACTCCCCTTAACCCTAAATTCTGCCAGCCACCATTCAACTATGTGCTGCTATTGATTGAATACTTTCTATTCCACATATTAAGTAAAATCATCATGAAGTTTTGTCTAATTCTGGCTTATTTCACTTAGTGTAATGTTCTCGTAGTTTATACACTTTTTTTTCCAAATGGCAGGATTTCCTTCTGAATATTGAGCAATGTTTCATTCTATGTGTGGGTGTATACACACCTCCCTTTATCTAAGTAGACATATGCATGTAGATCATGTTTTCTTTATCCATCAGTTAGCATTTAGATAGTTCCATATCTTGTCTATTACAAATAGTCCTGTAATGAACAGGACAGTACAGATAGATCTGAGCTACTAATTTCATTTTCATGTAATATATATCCAATAGTGGGATTGCTAGATCACAAGGTAATTCCATTTCTAATTTTCCTGAAAGTAATGATAGCTAACATTCATTGACTATTTACAATATGCTACAATTTTCTCTAAATCTGTTAGGTCTTTTTGTTTGGTTATCAGTAGTATCAGTTAGATATTTTACCATGTTGTGGAGAGGGACATAAAAGAATAGAAAGAGTAAAGATAAATTATACAAGCTTGCTTAAGTAGGAATGTTAGAGCTTATTTTCTCATTCCTGCAAGTTGGTTCCAGAATCTATCTCTAAAACAGTATATTAACTGCCTTTGTCTATTGTTCTGTGTGGGGATTACTTTATTCCTTTGGGGGCACTGCATTGTATTGTCTTTTCACATATTCAGCATTTTCCATTTGCAGTAGTGATAATTACCCAGGCTTTTATTCCAGTCTAAGCCATCAACTGATGCTGTTGTGAATACTTTCATAATGGCATCTTGTATTACTAGACTCCTAGGTAGTTTGTAAGATATTGTAAGTGTAATTTATCCCAAAAAAATCACTACAATAAGATGACTAACAAAAATGAAAAAGATACCAAAAATGTTAATAGTTGGTAGCCTCTGGATGGTGAAAATGTCTCTCTCCCAACTTTTATTTTTCTTATGCTCTCTATTTTCTGTTCTCTTTATTTAAATTATACATTGACCCTTCATATTTAGTCTTATATGTGGACTTAAAACCAATGACAACATTTAACCTCTGTCACCTATATATTAGGTCTCTGAATTTTACATATATCTAGTTATAGATTGCTTTCATGGTTCATTTCCAGCAGAAGTAAAACTGAAATTGAAAATTAAAATAATAGCATTGTTTCTAGTCTCTTGAATAGTAGTGCTTAAAGATCTTATCTCATTTTTCTTTCTAAATTGTCTTTTGGAACATAGAAAATATGAATGCAATATATTTTAACTCCAGGGAAAATTCTTTTTTTCAGTAATTTTTGAACCAGGTGTAGCTTCAGCTTCCTAAGGGAGTGATAATTATAAGAATATCCCTATATAACTAAGATGGTTGTGTAGACCATGCAATAATACTGAAGAAACTATCTCCATTGTTTTCTTAATTATATTTTTACTTTTTGACATTACCACATGTTGAGATTTTGAAAACTTCATGTACCTTCAATGTAGTGGTGAGACAAGGAAGCAACAGATTATGGAAAGAATTTCAATTATCTTGGACTTCAATACAGGAGCAAAATTGGAAGGAAAAACCTGACTTATTAGGGCTAGAAGAGGGGCAATGATGAAAGCAATATACATTTGTTTTTAAGGTCTTGTGACCTTATTCCTATCTCCAGTGAGTATGTTTGCTTTAATTAGTATGTGACTGACTATGAATTGTCATGTACTGAAGCCAATCAGTACCTGTTCTACTGTTATGTTAACAAATGGGGGGGGGGGTTAACTTGACATGAGTTCCCTCCCTATATTCCACTCAGGTTTTAACTTCATTCTTGGGGAGACTCAGGAGGTTGAATTTCTCTTTTCTGGGACTGTCTTCCTGGCTCCCACCCACATCTCATCCACTGAAGATCTTACAGCTACTTTGTTGGGTAATAATTGTAATGGCAGTGACTAACATCTTATTTCAGACGTGCTAGTCAACAGAGATATTCTTTGTGCATTTAATAATTACCTCCATTTTCAGATGAAGACTATTGAGACTTGTAATATTTTTCATTTTGGGGAACATAATGTTTCTGTTTTAACTAGTCATCTCAGTTGTTTCATTTCAAAATTCACCATGGATGATGCTTTAAAAAATTCATCTAACCCTATTCCAATAAAATTGTATTTATAGAAACAGGCAGAGACTGGATTCAACTTGAAAGCCTTTGTTTGTCAATGTTTGTTATAAATGGTGTGACACTGAAGCCTAGGGGACTTAGACAGTTCATTTTAAAACAGGTGATAGACCTAGATGGCTTGATATTAAAAACCAAATTTCTCACCCATGATTGTCTAGTCCTATAATCTTCATTTCTCTCATTTTCAATTATGTCACCCTGGAATATGTGTTCAAGTGTAACCCTGGTACTTGTAAATTTAGGATGGACTCTACATTCAGTGACTATTGTTTTAAGAAAGAAGAGAGAGAGTTGAGACAAACACTCAGGAAAAAATGACTATGTGAAGGAAAGGTAGACTTGAAGTTATGCTGGTATAAGTCAAAGTATACCAGAAGCCAGTAGAAAATGGAGTCAAAAGGGATTTCCTCCTATAGGCTTCAAAGGAGCACATCCCAATCTCCACCTTAAGTGTCAGATATCTGGCCTCCATCACTATGAGAGCAGAGATTTTTTCTGAGTGAAGTCATCAAATTTGTGATAATTTATGGCAGCCTGAGCAAGCAAAAGAACTTTTTCCTGTACCTCTTTGTTTCCTAAAAGGTATTTCTGGTCATTTTTGAGATTTCTTCCTATATCAGTTGTTCCTCTGTCTGGGAATTTGAATTATCTCTGTTCTTGATATATTTAGTTTGCTATCTTCAGTTTTCTTCAAGGGGAAATAAATACCTCATCCTCTGCTGTTATTTCTTTTATTCATTTAGCAAGTCTACTATTAAATAACATTAAATAATATCAACAAATATCTATTAGCTGGTAGAAGATAAGAGAAACCTAAATGTAAATCTCTGGGTTACCTGATGCACAATCCATTAGGAATCAAATTTATTGGTAAGTGAAACAAATTCACCATTATCAGCATGAAGTATAAATCAAGACTGGGAATCATATTTAATTTTATACCTTGGTGATATTTCAAAGGTTTTTACAGTAACTTGCAAGGAATTAATGTACTGTGGATTCATTCCAGTGCATTGATTTCTGCATTATCTCAGTGAAAGATGCAGTTATTTGGCAAAAGCAAACTTTCGGAAGTAAATTTTCTTCGTCATGTAATCCATAATTCAGAATTTATAAGAACAACTTGCTTCATCATTCATGAATACAAATCATTGTCTGGATGACCCAATATTCCAGCAATGAAAATACAGGTTTATTTCTGAAGTTTGTTCCATGCACAGTTTATCAGTTTATGAGTTTTGTGCAGTGCTAGAGTTTGGAGGAGATTACTTTGAATGGAGAATACTTTCATCCACCTTTTTCATAGGATTCACTCTTTTAAATATTTTCTGTGTCTTTAATTGCCATCCTTGGGAATTATGTTTAAATATTTAATAATATACAAGATACTGAGGGAAGAAGTAAACCTCCTACTGAAGTTTAAACTTTAAGGAGTTTTTCCCCTGGACATCTCCCAATGTGGAGATTTCTAACTGGGATCCTTACAGAGCCTTTCCTCTGATGAGTAGGGTGAGCCCTGATTGGTGAGTCTGAATTATCTGCCTTCCACACTTCCTCCTGTAATACAAAAAATTCCACCTTTATTTGCCTTTAAATTAGAATTATAAGTTTTGTTTTGCTTTGCTTTCATTAAGGGAGAAAGTCTTAGTCTGGAAATACAGACTGTCATTCTCAGGGACTATTGAGGCTGCCATAAGTGTGTTTCACCAGAAGAGACCCTGTCACTCAGTTCAAGCCCACTGTTGACACCTTGTAATAAGGTATTCCCAGATCATCCACATCTTGAAGAGAAGCCAGAAATCTATTTTCAAATGAAATCCCCCAACTCTGAACTCTTAGCTCCAAACTAAATATAGCAACAAATAAAATAATAAAAACAAGTAGACAATTCATAAGTCCACTGTACCTATCTGGTGGAACATCTGAATTAAGGTTAAAGTTTCCTTTATGAACCAATGAGATAGAAACTAAAAGGGACAGAAACACTTCTCTTCTGAGCTCAAAAAATTCTGAGTCCCCTGGGTACATGGGAACACCTGTCTACTTATAAAGTAGCCATTTCTAGTTGTTAAAATTTGTTATAATAAAACTGTCTGAACAGTTGGGAAATTAAGCTGCTATTTAAAGAGCAGATTCATTGGTCATTATGATAATAGTCATTTCCATAATAGATGTATTTCATGTGTGCTTTTCAAAACTAGTTAATTTTAAGTTGCATCCTAGTATGTTTCATTACTTGTTGTTGTTTTTTAGAACACATAAATGTTGTTTTGCTACTCATTATTTTTCTCTGATCTTTTAGTTTAAGGTGTAGAGATTTGTCATTTGTGAATTTTTTCCATCATCTCTTAAGACGATATCATACTTTGATGTTCTTTTCTAACCCTATAGCACACCCGAATTAATATTTAAGTTGGGCCATGATATATTTAGAATTGGGCTTTTGGGACATTAAGATAGCAGCTGGTCAGATATGGAATGGCTTAGAGAAGGTTGAAGACCCTGGCACTCAAATATGCAGAAGTCCAAGTGAGAAAATGTGTGTTTGGTGCCATCAGATTTGGATAGAGAGGAACTTCCTTAATAATGAATTTCTGGTCCAGCATAGATTGTCTCATTTTGTCATCATTTTATAAACATGGAAATGATCTGGAATGAGAAATGATATCTAAATCAAAGAATTTTTACCCCATACCTTTTCCATTAACTATGTTTAATGATGTTATCAATGGCACCAAAGACAAGAAAAAGTTTTGTTTTTTTTTTTTTTAACCTTGCTATGTAGTTTTAAGTAGTGGTACATAACACCTATGCCGTTTGTATTGTGTGTTATTTCCCTACAACTTCTATATAGGCTTTTGGCATATTGTATTAAAGATATTCTAAAGGGTAGAGATTGTTACATTTTTATTTTTACAAGAGGAAACATACTACTGGCATTTAATAATTCCAGAAAACATCAAATTTTAGAACTGAGTTTTGAGATGTGTGTGTGTGTGTGTGTGTGTGTGCTTAATTTTTGTCAAGTCATTCTCATTTGATGGTGAAGCTGGTTAGACTGTGATGACTGATTATATGGTTTCATCTTGTTTTCTCAGATTACAGTTTCTCAAAATATTCTAATAGTTGTTCTCTTTTCATCTACTAAAGGTGCATGTAGCCATGCTGTCATGGGGGATTCATATCTTAGCATGCAAACTTCCACTTGGGTGGATTGGGTAGAGAGGCTTCACTTACGACTCAAACCAATCATGTATAATTACAATAGGATTTTATGGGGAGGAAACACTACTATAATGTAAGCATACAATTATGCTTTATTGGCAATAAAAGGGAGAGAAATATGAAGCATTTTGATATGGTTGAGGAGACTAATATATCCATCCTACTTTTGGGTCCAGAATTTCCCTTGCAGTTTCAGTTCATGGGGCAAGGGAGCACTACAATTCCAGGCAAAACCTTCATTGACTGTCCTCCAAATATGAAAAAGGTTTTGGAGACAATCAGAGGAATGGACTCAAAAGTGTGTCAGATTGGCTTAATTCAGCTACTTTATTTTTTCTGCTTTCAGAGATGTATTATGCCGACTGCCCATTCACTTCATTTTGAACTTGATCTGTAAGCACAGCTAAACTTTGTTTATCCTTACCACTCACATTTCTTTTTATCAATGAGCTCGTAAACAAGTGGCTGCTTTATTTGATAATATACGTGAATTCATTTCAATATAACTTTTTTCAGACCATTCTGGATTGTTATAGCAATATATATATATATAACATAGGTCAAGACTAATCCATCAGGATTAGAAAGGTTATATATGTTATAGTATCAAATGAAACAGAGAACTTTAAAATCTTAGTGATTGTAAATCACAAAGACACGTCCATTTCATTATCCATATCCATCCTAGGATGGCTTGGAGTCTCTCTGTTTCACTCCAAGACCTTGGTTGATCAAACAATCACTATCTGAAGCATTCTAGTTCCTGAAGCTTTGTGGAAGAATGCAAATTACAGTCAGGTTTCTTAGATATTCCCACTTCTGCTCCAATATGTTCTCATTTCAGCCCTCGTTTTTGGCTTCAAGCCACTGGAAGAGTGTAATCAAACCTTGAGACTATGAATTAAAATTGAAATATTTGGGAATTTACATTGAGGAATGTAATATAATGATCTGAAGTTAGACTTCAGAACTTTAAAAGAAAATGTAAAGTATAGAATATTTGGTATAATTTGAGGTTTTCTGAGGGCAAGTGGATATAATGAAAGGACTTTACAGCTCTAGGTACAGCTTTAAAGTTACTCAGTAATATTGTTTTAATTATTATGGCTTTGTAGTATAGTTTGAAGTCTGGAATAGTAATATCTCCATTCTCTCTTCTGTTTGTCAAAAGGGTTTTGACTATTTGAGATCTTTTGTTGTTCCATATGAATTTCAGTAATTTTTATTCTATCTTTTTAAAATATGTCATTGGGATCTTTATAGGAATTGCATTGAATCTGTAGAAAAGCCATAATACTTAAAACAACATGGTACTGGTACAAAAACAGACAAACAGGCCAATGGATCCGAATTGAAAACTCGGAAATAAAACCACACATATATGGTCAACTAATCTTTGACCAAGGAGCAAAAACCATACTCTGGAACAAGGATAGCCTCTTCAGTAAATGGTGCTGAGAAACTGGATGAAAACAGTAAAAAAATGGACCAGGACAACACCCTCACACCCTGTACAAAAAGTAACTCAAAATGGATAAAGGACCTGGAAGTGAGACTTACAACCATAAAATACATAGAAGAAAACCTGGGCAAAATCCTTCATGAATTTCACCTCAGAAATCAATTTTGGGAAACAACTATGGCTGGCAAAAAAAAATGAAGAAAAACATAAGCAGCTGGGACTATATCAAACTAAAAAGTTTCTGTACAGAAAGAGACAATAAACAAAACAAAAAGATCCCAAACATCTGGGAGAAAATGTCTGCCCTCCAGACAAGTGACAAAGGTCTGATAACAAAGATCCATAAAGAGTTCCTACAGAGCTCCTGCAGTTCAAGGAAAACAAAGCAAAAAACCCAGTCAAAAAATGGGCAGAAGAACTAAAAAGACACTTCACCAAAGAGGAGATACAAATGACTAGTAGGCATATGAAAGAATGCTCCACTTGACTAATAATCAGGGAAATGCACATTAAAACCACATTGAGATACCATCTTACACCAGTAAGAATGGCCCATATAAATAAAATGGACAACAAGTATTGGTGTGGATGTGAAGAAAAAGCAATTCTCTTACACTGCTGGTGGGAGTGCAAACTGGTCCAACCACTATGGAAGACTGTGTGGAGGATCCTCAGACAATTGAAAGTGGATTTACCATTTGACCCAGCAATCCTACTACTGGGAATCTACCCAGAGTATATGAAAACACTAATTCAAAAGGATACCTGTATATGCATGTTTATTGCAGCTCTGTTTACAAATGCCAAGATTTGGAAACAAACCAAATGCCCTTAAACAAATGATTGGCTAAAAAAAATGTGGTACATATACACTATGGATTACTACTATGCATCAATCAAGGAGGACAAACACATGTCATTTGCAGCAACATGAATGGGACTAGAAAGACTCATATTAGCAGAAGTAAGTCAAAAAGAAAAAGGGAAATACAGGATGGTCTCACTTATATAATGGATATAGGGAAAAACAAATTAGAAAAAATAAAAACAACCAATGGGACTGAAAAATGGAGTGAGAGAGGAGGGAGGGGGAAGAAGGCGGGGGAGGCGAAGGGCACAAAAGATCAGGATGGTTAGCAGGTGTTAGTGAAGTGGGAAAGCCCCAGGGTACACAATAATGTAATATAAATATAAATATAAATACACATACATATGCAAATTAAAAAACAAATTAAAAAATACATTCTCTGTGGATATCTCTTCTATCCTATGCCCCATTATATGTTCCCAGGAATAATAATCAGTACACTGGATTTGATGTTTGCCATTCCAGTTGTATTTGAAACTTTTAAATCACACATCAGTAAATAATACATTATTTTGCATGGTTATAATTTTGTAATTATGGTATTATAAAATGTATACTGATCTATGTAACTTGCTTTCTTCCCACAAAATAATTTTTAAAATTATTTTTAAAAAAATCTATTAACTAGCATATGGAAACCATCCCCATTTGCTACTTCTATTATTGTATCCAAATTTCAAGTTGTCTTAAAGTTTTAAAACTTGTAATATTTGTCATATTATCTTATTGTAGCCTAATTTGCATACTGATATATTGTTGTATCCTAATTTTCTTTTATATATATGTTTTAAGCCTGAGACAAACTGTCTAGTTTAAAATAAAAAAATAAAGTGCTGCAAAAAAAAATAAAGTTACTCAGTAATATTGATCTGTTAGCAATCTGTGTATCATTGTAGTGTCTCAGTCATTTGTTATATGGTTAGAACATTCATTAATTATACCAGCAATTTTTGCTGTAGTGATAGAACTGATTTTAGTACAGGTAGTTATGATCTAACATTTCAGATTGCTCTGTGGCTGGTGTTCATTTTCCTTTAATAGCTCCAATATTTTCTAAAAGAAAAGTATCTCTTGTTTGCCTGGCAGAACCTAGCATAAGTGAGCTATTGATGAAGCTATCTATTTGAACAACTGGAGGTACCATATTGATTAAATTGCCTAGACAATTTAAGATATGGGTTCATTATATGATTTGATTGAGTAAATTGGCACTGATCCATTTAGTCATAATAAATGAATTAGGTCAAACAATCATTCAGAACTCTGCCTCCACCAAATTATGTTAATAAATAATTTAGGTGATTAGGAAATTGAAGGATCCATTTATAGTATGTCAAGTTATCATATAGTTTGAAAACATTACTTGTATACTATGTTGTTTCTCACTTAGTATTCATTTCAAACTATAAATTGTACTTAAGAGGAATGTTGATTCTCTATATTATTACTCCAGGACTTAAAGAAAAAATCCTGAGCTCATGTTAAAACCTATTTCTACTTGATGGTGAACTCAGTATATCAGTCTAAGTCTGGCTTCCATTCCCTTCCTACTTCGACCAGGCAGTAAAATGAAACTTTTGGTCTAATTGGCTTTGAATAGCTTATCAACATAAAAAAAATGCACTGGTAAGTTGTATATTTAATTAAGGAAGCTGGTAGATATGTAGATGGCATTTATTTATTTATTTTTGTTTTTTACAATACATGATTGTATAATTGCTAATCCCATGGGAATACCCCACCATACCACAACCCCTCTGGTCACTTCACCTCCTTTCTTTTTGTTGTTTGTTTATGTTTATCCCTTTAGTCTTTTTTTTTTTTTTTCCTTTTCTGGATCCATTTGGTCATCCTTGGTAAGGGTGTAATTTCTTGGTAGAGTGTGCTCTTTTATCATTCCTGTACTGCTAGGCCAATTCGAGCACCTTTGGCTTGTATGATTGTTTCTTGTTTCTTAGTGGATCTCATCTTCGTTTTCTGCAAAATTTTGTTGCTCCTTCATGTTATGTTTTGGGTTTTTGGCTTTGGGAGCATGACTCCCAGCCATGTATTTTGGAAGAGCAAATCCTCCTGGGGACAGCCATCAGCTGATGGTAGGTCTCCTGGTCTCCTTTGGAGCTTTGCTATGAGGCCACTGCCATTCCACAAGCCTTGTCCTTCTGAGCAAAGAGGGTAAGCAGTGCCCTTACTGACAGTGTCTCTGTGCCCTGTTTTTGTTCACAGCTCCTCAGTGACATTGTAGGCATAGTTATTTTGTTTGCTCTCCCAGTTCAGGCAGGGCTAGGTGGTTCTAGCCTTCTTTTTGAGTCCTGACCATGTGGCATAAATTTAAGGGTCTTTTCTCCTGTACCTCCCCTATTTGGTTTCTGTGGTTGAAAAAATTGTCTTGAGGTATTTATTCCTGATTAGGGCTCTCTGGAGTGGAGGCAAACCCAGAGGGGTCTGTGGCGGATCCCCCCCCCCCATGCCCTGCTTCTTCACAGGGCTCAGATGTGTCAGATGTGCACAGGCACCTGCCAGATGACATTTTGTTAGCTATAAAATTTAGAAATCCTATGAATATATAGGATTTAAGGGAAAGCTTTATTGTCAATGTGATCATTTGAACTTAGTGTAAGTTCTAAATCAGTATTAGGTTGTGGGTTCAAATGAAATACTTTGTTAGTTGGATTATCTTAACCATCATACTACAATGTTGAACATTGGAGAATCTATGCTGATGCATTTCATACATAGGAAATATATATTTCTATCATTATTTTCAAGAACTATCCTTTAATATAAAACTTTATAAAAGATGAGATAATGATAATGTAGGTGCCTTTTAGTTCTCTTCTCAGAACTTACAGAAGTCTAAACAAAGTTGGGCCATCTGTGAAAGTTAGCTAAGGCTATTTATGACAGTATTCTTAGGCCAAAAAATAAACACACTAATGCAAGCTCACAGCCTTATGCAATCATTCTATATTTTCACATACTAATGAATTGAGATTTTAAAGATATGTTTGTCATTCAGTTATTTCCTTGAGAACAATGGCAAGTTCTGCTATCTGTATTCTTTTGCAAGAGTCAAATTATCTCCCATTCTACTTAACTTCTATTAAACAATATGTATTTTAAACCACTCTGACTTAAGCAATTGTGTATTT
The DNA here is from genome assembly GCA_004024945.1 of Uropsilus gracilis. Classification (NCBI taxonomy): domain Eukaryota; kingdom Metazoa; phylum Chordata; class Mammalia; order Eulipotyphla; family Talpidae; genus Uropsilus; species Uropsilus gracilis. Next base: position 28,682 of record PVHY01000947.1, read on the forward strand.
ATCAATATGTTACATATTCATTAGTAAATGTTAGTACTAAAAGCTATAAGTTGAAGAAGTAAAACAGTCTATAATAGAGGACTGTAGGTGCCTTGAGGGGGGGTGGGATGTGGTGCAAATATAAAGCACTGTTACCTCAATTAAAAATTAATTTCAAAAATAAAATTAACAAATTAATAAAAAATAGATAAAACAGTAAATATTTAGAAATTAAAGACATGAGATTATTTTAATTTACTACATTTTCCCAGATTTTTACTTTGTGGTAGGGAAGAGATGATCAACATCATCTGTCCCTTGTCTTGCTTTTGGCATTATGTTTCATTATTTTGGCAAAGTGTCAGTAAATGGAACATGCACTCTTTAGTAGATGGATTTGTCATTACTTTACACAATAGGACAATATAAGTAAGTGAATTTAGGTTATTTTCTCTTTAATTCCTTTCACATACCTTAACACAAGATCTTACTAGGGAAAAATATACATTGTAGATGGTGGAAAGAGAAAATACATAGTAATGTCCTCCTGAGCTTTATCAATAAGACCTCCTTACTCAAAAAAATGTATTTTCAGCTATGGTCACTGCACTAATTTAAAGATGCAACATTTGGGAGTTAGTTATATAAATGGGAAGTTATTCTGATCTAGGTCTCTGGAATTCAGCCTTAGTAGGAATAAGTCAGTAAATAAGCTGCCTGAAAACACTCCATGACCCATACCTCAGTTACATCATCTAGGATACATCTATACAAGCAAAGAAAATGAAGGAAAGCATAAACAGCTGAATTAAATTAAGCTAAAAAGCTTCTGCACAGCAAAAGAAACAATAACCAAAACACCCAACTGAATGCAAAAATTTTTTCTATTCTACTCAACTGATATGGATGTAGTATCAAAGATCCACACAGAACTCACACTACTTAGCAAAAAGCAAAAGCCCAATCAAAAAATGGGGAGAAGAGTTTAAAAGACACTTCTCCGAAGAGGAAATACAAATGACCAACAAGAATATGAACAAATTCTCATCATCACTTATCACTAGGGGAATACAAATCAAAACCACGGTGAGATACCACTTCACAGAAGTAAGAATGGCTTGTATCAAAAGAAAAAAGAGGGAGGCAGAAACACATGCTGGCATGGATGGGGAGAAAAAGGAACGCTTTTACACTGCTGGTGGGAATGCAAAATGGTCCAGCCACTGTGGAAAACTGGAAGAACTTTAAACTACACATGGTAGTGGGAGAAACTCAGGGAATACAATGATATAAAAATATGTGCAATCAATAAAAGATTTGAATTTCACATTTACTCAGTCTACACAATGATAAGAATGGACACAGGGTTCACTTTAGTAAAGATGGTTGTGAGTGACTATGATAACTGCTAAAATAAAGGGATGAAAAATCCTGGAAAAAAAATAAGCTGCCTAGTTATACCATACATAAAAATATTAATATACTCTATTCAAGATGTTGTCCACATCATCAGCAGATACCTTTTGAGCAGATATTATATTTACTGCATATAGTTCACAAAATCACTCTGTATGTCGGGTATATGCTCTAATTGATAATTGATAATTCCATTGTGACAACTTAAACCTAACAGTATATCCTGTAGATACTTTTGATAATACAAAAGTTTCCCTAGGTCCAGTAATATGGTGGTCCAAGCAATGTCTTTGTCTAAACTATAATTTAAAATATTTTGGCAGAAAAACTGTCACTTTTATATCAATTAGAGTTAGATATTTGGATGTTACTAGTGAAGTTTCTGAAATTAGAATTCACATGTGGCAGATTTACTTCGTGGGATGGTCACATTTGATCATATTCTGTTGCCAAAGACAATGAGTACTAAGTATGTGAGAAAGACTGATCCTTTCATTTATGAGGTATAAGAATACTCAATTGTTAATGGTTCTGATTGTGAACTTTCCTTTTGGGTATACTCTTGTCATGAAAATAATTTTCCTGAAAAGTAAATGTCGCTGTTACTTATGCCAGTTGAATTTTAAAATGATTTTGTTCTCGTTGAATATATGATCTTGACTTGCATGGCAATCCTCTGGGTTTATATCTTGTCATGGTGAAAGGAAAAAATAGCAGGTATGGCTAGAGGCTTTTTAATTAAAGTCCTTCAATATACAAGTACAGAAGAAAATAATTTAAAATCTCGTTGAATTAAAAGAGCATCTAATTCCAAATCTGCTTTAAATAGGGTCTATACCAGTGCTCAGATATTTAAAAGCTATATATATATATATATATATATATGTGTGTGTGTGTGTGTGTGTGTGTGTGTGTGTGAAATCTCCTGAATTTTTGCATTTGAAACACATATTCCATGATAATTAATTGTATTTAATTGCTATTTCTGCTCTTGCATCCAGTAGCAAATGGAATAATTGTGAATCGGTGTCTCTGTAACATTAAACAATGCTTATGACCTCTAATTAATTTTATATTTAGCATTTGGTATGTGTACCTAAAACTGAATTGATGATCAAAATTCCTTAGAAAGAAATCTAAAATTATAACTATAGTAGATAATAGAAAATTGCTCTTTTATCAATATCAAAGCAATGTTTTCAACCCCAGAAAAATCCTTTCTGATTAGTTACCAATGTGCTGATTTTGTCGACAAGTTTTTGGTGTGTGTGGGGGGGGGAGGGGGTTAATAGTCATCCTAATGCTTATTTAAGAAAAAAAAATGATGAAATATTTATATGTATATGTATAAGATATCTCTGTCCTCTATATATACAGGAAATGAAATTAAGGAAATCAGAGAGAGATCAACTGGTAAATAATATGTCATATATAGTAAAAATGGTGTGTTTTCCTTTGTAATATAAAAACAAAAGGAAAAAAAGGTGGAAATGCATAGTTATATACACTGGAAATTAAGAAATTGATTTGTTTTGTTTTGTTTTTCTAATAAATGCATGTGTCCAGCTCTTAAAACTAATGGTTTGAGTAGAAAATTCTTGAAAGCACTGGAGCAGTATTGTTAAGCAATTCAAGCTCTAATAATGGTAAATTTGGTCAGTACACTTTGACCATATTTTCTACTTTCTCTTACATCTTTTTTCAGGTTACATTCAAGAGGAATGTATCATTCCCTGCCCATTTGATTGCAAGTTAAGTGACTGGTCTAGTTGGGGGTCTTGCAGTTCATCCTGTGGCATTGGAGTGAGAATTCGATCCAAATGGTTAAAAGAAAAACCTTACAATGGAGGCCGCCCATGTCCCAAACTGGATCTCAAAAATCAGGTAAAGTACATGAAACATTAAATTAAAAGCTAAAATGCTTGCTTACACCTTGTTAAAACTAAGCTCATTATTTTGTTATAAGTAGCTTACAAATTTATCAGAATTTTGCAAGAGGGGTTAAAAGGGCAGATTTTAATAATAGAATCAGTAATAGAAGACTTGCCTACTTCTAGATCAAGTGCCAAGAGCAACTTAGTATTATTAGCAATAATGTGTACAAAGATTATATCTAATTATGAATAACATTGAAATGTAATTTGATTAGCTATGGTGTTGTAAAGGTGATGGATTTTGTGTATGCTACACACACATAAGTAGTAATCTTGAGGGAATGTCCATTGCTTCATGACAATAAATATAATCATTGATCCTCTCCATCAACTTTAAAAAATTGTGCTATGTTATCCTTCACCCAAGTCTTCATCTTAACTCTTCTCATTCTTAATCTTACCTGCATTTCCACAGTTTCTGTTCCTTTTGAGCTATTGCTGTTTTCCCCACAGTCAAGTTGTCTTTGGATAACTAAAACCCTAATGGTTATCATTTCATATTGATTTGACATAAAACTGCCAACTTAAGCAGTCAAGGTAGATTAGAATATTTAATTTTTTCTTACTAGAGTCTAAAATTTAGTTAAGAATTTATTATGAATATTCATATTTATTATGAGTCATAATAAAGAACAGAAATATTTCCCATGAGTTCATAATAGGTATTAGATTAGGGCTATTCAGTTGGTTAAACATTGAATAGTTGTGACATAAGATGATTATTATTAAAATTTCTTCATTGTAGACATTGTAGAGAACTGAATTTTTTTCCATAGGGTTATATAGATCACTTATGACACAAAATTGTAAAGGAATAACCATGCAGACTTCTATTACTGATGCTGTTGTATTCCATTAATATTTGCCCTTATAACCCCATTTTGTTTGAAGAATGTTTAATGAAAGGGAAATCATATACCTATTCTTAATTAGCTTGAATAGTCTGTCTAGTATTTCTTGGATTGAGAGGTCATTTGTCATTTTAGTACCACTGTCTCTAGTTATTTCTTCCTAAGCATTGAGGAAACATGTATAAATCACCAAAAAACAAACAAACAAAAAAATACCTGTTCTAAGACAAGGGGGAGTATATCCTAGTGTTTTGTTTTATTTTAAGGTTATAAAAAAGCATAGACCATAGTTTTCTTCCCTCAAAGATCTAAACTTACAGGGAAAAACAAGGCAGACGTTTGTAAAATCTGTATGAAAGTTGTAAAAAAGCTCTGTAATTATAGTATGTTGGTAAAAAGTGGAATACAGTTAATAAATAGGAGGAAAATAATCAGAGCAGAGCAGAGATAGCCTGAGGAGATGGTCTTACTATAATATCAAAAAAAAGAATTCTATAGGTTTGTGGTCAGTAGAAAGAGTTTCAAGTGAATACTCTCTATGAAGCCTATTTGACTATCCCTAGGGGATTTTGAGACTTTTGAAATGGAAAATGACTATGAAACACTTTTAGTTATAAATGCTGTATGATGATTCTTAAATCTTTCTGAAAGTCATTAATAAAACTAAGTCTTTATAACACCAATGTTAACATTAATTTGAATATGGTCATTTTATAAACTATGAAATTATCAGAGGAACCAAATAGCTTCATTTGAGCACAGACCTTAATATTTTATTACTATGTGAAGGTAAATGTATAGAAATGTGATACTTTAGCATTTAGAACACAAATAGAATAAAAGTACCTTTCAGACTCTTGTAACTTAGAGGAAATTTGGTCCTAACCCATGATTGATATATAAAGCTTGTAATGTTAAGAAATAGAACAGGACCAACTTTAAGAATAATGAGATTCCATAAAAGAAAATTGTGTGAGAGTGGGCCTATTTGTCAGCGATGTTTCTAACTTTTGAGTTCAAGAAAGTCATGAGACAGACCAAAGACATTTATTTGTTGTAATGTTCATAAATTATCTTGGGACTTTCTGATCACAAGTTGAATTCAAAATGGCACATATTGCTGCTATGAAGAAATCCTAGCTATCTAGTGGGTATATATGGCTTAATTAAATTTAAATAGAAAAACATACTAAATCATACTTTATACTTTAACCTTTATACCTTAACTTAAAATGTTCAGGGTAATAAATAATAAATCCTCTTAAGTCTGTAAATGGCAAGGGAAAATACTTGTGAAAAATCCTAAATTTAGAATCTTTAAGCTTAAAAGAAACTTACCTCAGAACAATTCTTTTTCTAACATAATCACACTTACATTGTATGTTTATTTGTGAGAAGCTAATTGTGGTAACTTCATTGTATTGCCCTTAGATATGGTAGAATCCTGTGTGTGTGTGGGGGGGGGGGGGGTGTAGTGTTATATAGAGAAATTTGTTTGAAGTTGTTGTTCAAATTTTCTTAATTCATCTTAAATAAATAAGTTTGACAGATATTTTGATTATTTAGGAAATATTTCCCAGCTTTATTATTTATGACAATTCTTGAGAGATGGATGTCTATTTGTTTCTCTAAGCTGGAAATACGTTCTAGCTAGAAGTACATCTATAGAGTCGCCTTTGTAAAGTTCAGTTTTACTACTTACCATATGCTGTTGTCTCCTTTCAAATTGCTTTTAGTTTTATATTTATTTCTCTATTTTTGGAACCAGATTGATACTTTAGCATTCATTTTCCCATATGTATGAAGTGTTTTTTTAGTAGTCAAATTATAATAGTAAGAGAAGCATATTTAGCTTCTTGTCAATGAGAAAAAATGTCAGATTGAGCATAACATTTTTTCATAAAAACAAATTTATGTCTGCATATATTATACATATACCTATATGAATGAATATAATAGCTCTATGCACTTATTATTTTCCTCTTTTTAAAACATGAGATCTTTTTAAGGGCAAGGGCTATCTTCTTTTGAAATTCATTCCAGTCCCTACTACATGACCTTATTTAAAGGTCATGTGGGTGCTTTATTTGAAAATTCTTGTCTCTGAATGATTAAGTCTATAGAAAATAAACATATTAAAACGGATTTCTTATGCTGTGATTTTTCATTTGAATTTTTAAGAACAAGAGCTCTTAAAAAAAAAAATTAAAATCTCCAAGTTATTATTGCCTCCTAAGTGTCTTTCAAAAATTTCTGTAGAAAATCCAGGCCTGGATCCTTTTTGAAATCTCACTATAAATAGAAAGGTTGGCATTATGTACACAAGCTCATAAACTGTTCTGTTAGTGAAATCAATATTTATAATCTTTCATGAAAGCCTCCCTTTTAAACCAAAACCTATAAACATGATAGTTCTTTCTTTGGAAGTGCCTAAGTGACAGCAATACTTGAGTAGCTCTCTGCTAAGTATGTTCATGATGCTAAAAAGCTCAAATAGGTAGCTTTATATCAAAGCTCTTATCTAGGTGGATAGCTTCTTTTTCCAAAATGGTTTATTGAATTATCAGATCAATTGGCTGATGCCCTTGACTTTGCATAATAAAATACATCATGTTTTTATTTGTTACAGTCTATAGTGTGTTGAATGGATTGAAATGTACTGGTACTGTATATTTTTCCTATACTTTTTGATTTATGATTCTTAATAGAAGATCAAATATAGGGGCATTAAAGCTCCATTGGACTTAACATTTCCCTTTATGAGTTCTTCACACAATTGAAGGCCAGGGAGCTCCAGGAAATTATATTTTGTTTATATGTTGCAAATCAGTGTGTTCATTATGTGCTTGAATAAAAATTTTACCTTGCGATTCATTGCCTGTACTTTTTAAAATGCATGTCATTTTAATACATTATGTAGTTTTGACTGTTAGCGACTGAGAGGATAATAGATCATGTGTTCTCCAGAAACAACTGCTGCTGAAAGACCTATCTTCTCTCCAAAAAGTAGTCTAAAATTGGAAATAATCCAAATTTTATTTTTCATAGCAGGGTAATATTTTTAAAAATACTTCCATTCCAAAGATGTACACATAATGTTAGTATGAAGATTTTTTTCCTGTAAAGGTAATGTTTGTATCAGAAAAGTTTCTGAGAAGATTATGCTCATTTTAATACCACTTCACTAAATTTTAGCAGCATTTTGAATATAGAAATAGAATTGTCGTTCTCTCTGGATATTTGTTTACCCAGAAAATATGACAACACTTAAAATTTAATTTCTTTTATCCAGTTTTGGCCTTTTGCTACTTTTTGACCAGTCCAATTCCCACTCAACCCAACCTAGTTTAAATCATTCCTGGCAGAGTTCCAAGTACTTTGGACCTGGTGTTTTGGCAAGAGCCCTAGGCTGTCACAGAGCAAGAAATCTTTTTCCTAAGCATTAATATGGAAAGCAGCCCAAACCTACTCATGATTAATCACCTTCATATGGTCCTTTCTTGGTGGGGAGGAGGACTTAGTGGTTTAACTTTGATAAGAACTTGCTTTAAATATGAAATATCATATGTCATATAGAAGGCAGAATGATTTATTCCTCAAGGTTCTCTGGGAGGATTTAATAGAAGTGGATACCTAAAGCAGTTCACCTCTTTCTGTTGTAGTAGGTATGACCCAGAGCCCCAGGTTCACCATACCTGATCTCAGAGGCAGCATGGAGTGACTCCTAGGAGCTAATGTTCTTCTATTTAAGTCCTTTATACCTGTCTGACCTACCAAACTGTGCTCCCTAGTTGTGACAGTGCTCTAGTTGAGCCAAGTAGAGCGCTGAGAAGAGGCAATTTTTCTCTTTTCTTTTTTTTTGTTCTTTTTGTTATTTTTAAGAAAAAATGTTTTTCCTTAAGAGATTCTTCCCCCCTACATTTGTATATGTACATAATCCATCCATTCTCATACAGAAGTAATGCCTCTAAGGCTTGTTAAAACCTTTTGAAACTTTGGTCATCTTTCCTGAGAGCTGCCATGACAGGCAGTTTTTTTGTACCTGTCATCAACTGTGTCTTGCATTTTGCTGTGATTTTAGATAGTGGTTATTTCTATTCTACATATATTCAATCTCACTTTTAGTTGTTACTTAAGGTGTTCTTATGCACCTGCAAAAGTTCTATACTAGACTGGCTTGGGAAAGGCTTAGTGCTTTCCCTTGGCTGAGTTTTCAGGATTGTTGAGGGCAGTTAAGAAATTGTGACGCAGTCAAATTTTGCCTTTGATATTCCTCCTGTCTGCTCCCACAGCTCATATTATTCTCATGTCTTAAATCCTGAAGTCCTGGAATATGTTAGATAACATCAGATTCAGCAGGAAATCACATCATCTGTGTTTGTAATTTTGCAAATATGTCATCTTAACTGAGCATTAGCGTCACAGCGTAGTTCCCAAGTATCTGTCTAGAAAAAAAAAAAAAAAAATACCGGAAGAAATTGTTTAGCATCTTTCCTAAATCATTATATAATTTTAGCTTTAACTAAAGGATGATAACTTCTCTGTTCCTTTCCAGTATTGACATAATATAAATCAGAATTGAACCAAAAAATGAATTTGTTAGAGTAAACATATTAGAAAGAAAATTAAACTATGAACCAATGGGAGAATAGCAATTTCTTTATAAAAAGGGAAAGAAATAACTATTAGAACTATTTAAAAGTAGAATTCTAAATGACATGATAAATCTCCAGGTCTGCTTTAACAGAGATAATTGGCACAGCCCATTGTAAAAGATTAAGATATACAGTGTATTGGTTTGATGCATAAATGTATAGTAATAGCATTAGCTAACACTTCTAACTTGTCATACTATCATTTCAATGTTGTCATAAAAATATTTACCATCCAGTCTCTTAGCAACTTTGAGGTTTCTAATACAGTATTGTTGACTTAATCACTATGCATTGGATTCAGAACTTATCTACCAGTCATTAAGTTGTACATTGTACATTTTTTAAGTTTTATCCCAGTATCCCAGTATTAAATCACCAATAAGCATGTTGCCTAGATTCTGATTAAATTCTATTATAGTTTCCTACAGGAAAATCTTTGTTAAATTATGATTTTTTTATATGAATCAAGACAAAATTAGAGTCTCTGAGAAGCTTATCTATTTATTGGAAACCCAGAGTTGTTTCATAACCTGTATAGATTGAGAATAAAAAACAAAAATCACTCTTGTGGGAATGTGTGGAAGGAATGTTGTTATAAAAATGGCTCCCAGGTCCCTGCTCTGGAAGCTGTAGCCAGTATATATAGAGTGAATTCATGAGTGAGCATTTGTTAATGCGAAGTTTCTTTTTTTCTTCTTCTAATGAGGCAAGTTGGTAAAAACCACCAAAATTGAGATTCTTGCCGTGGAAGCTTTTATTTCTGCTGTTGATGGTTTCTCCTGCACTTTGAACACAGCCACTATTTGTTTGCATAGTGCCATACTCAAAGCAAATCTAGGAGGATCTTCCCATTTCACAGAAGAAACTAAAGTTTAAGCGAGTTTGTATAAATCATTTGGCCCAGCTTCACACCTCTGATGAACATAAGGGGTTGAGAGTCAATGTGGGAGCATCTTGTGACTGACAACTTGAGAAAAATTATTTAAACCTTTTGAGTGTTGATTTCATAATCTACTAAACAGGTGTAGTGATGACAATTATCTCATAAGGATTGTTGTATTCATATAAAATGAAAGTAGACATAAAGCTATCTTTGCTTGACCTTTAGTTAATTCACTTGATAAATGCTAGATAGGGTTATTTTTTTCTTGGTCTTTAATACATAATTTCTGTTTTCAATTCAGTTTGTTTTTATTTTTTTATTTTTTTACCTATTAGGTCTAAGTTACACAAATTATATTTTTAGATTTAGCTGAAATATTTGAGTCAAATATTTTAATTGTTTTAAGTTTGTGTCAATACATTAGCACTATCACTGCTTCCATTTTGAAAAGTCTGTTTTACTTCTAAACATTTTGTTCAGCATTGCATTTTGTTTCCCATTGGCAAAATGAAGGATAGCATATTGCATATTGATTTTTACGAATTTGTGATTCTTTGGCACTTTTTATGACCATAATATTAAGGAATGTAACTTGTAATGCAATTTATATGTAGAATTCTATGAACTTTCACAAAATTCCTGTGCAATTACCACCCACATCAAGAAATGCTACGTTAGTTATCAACACCTCAACTGTCCTGTTTATTCTACCCTACATTGCCACCATTCTCTTGGCAAAAAGAACTACTATTTAAATTTATTTTTAAAAAATATAATTTATTTATGTATAAATTTCACATCTTTGTGATCTCTTGGGTTCACCTCCCACTCCCAGACAGTTCCGACCCTGTCCCAACCCTCCCCCCAAGTTGTGTACTTTAATTTGGTTGTTGGCTTGTTTTGACTTTTCTTCATGGCTTTTTGCCTATCTTTTCCATGTCCAATATAGTAGCGAAACCATTTGGTTTCTGTCTTCTTCTTTTTGACTTGTTTCTGCTAATAGGAATTCTTCTAAGTCCATCCATGTTATCATACAATCGTCCAATGTGTCATTTTTAATCAATGAGTAATATTCCATTGTGTATTTATACCACATTTTTTTCATCCAGTCATCTGTTTTCAGACATTTTGGTTGCTTCTATGTCCTTGCAATTATAAATAGTGCTGCAATAAACATCCGAGTACCGGTGTCCCTTTGTATCCACACTGAAGTCTTCTTTGGGTAGATTCCCAAGAGAGCAATTACTGGGTCATATGGTAGTTCCATTTTCATTAACTTGAGGGCCCTCCACACAGCTTTCCATAGAGGTTGGACCAGTTTATATTCCCACCAGCAGTGTAAGAGTGTCCTCTTCTCTCCACATCCTTGCCAGCACTTGTTGTTGTTTGTTTTGTGGATGTGGGCCATTCTTACTAGTGTAAGTGGTATCTCATTGTGGTTTTGATTTGCATTTCCCTTATTGCTAGTGATGTTGAGCAATTTTTCATGTGCCTTTCAGCAATTTGTATTTCTTCTTTGGAGAAGTTTCTTTTTAGTTTTTCTCCCCATTTTATGATTGGGATTCTTGTTTGCTTTTAATTGTGTGAATTCCTTGTGGATCTTTGTTATTAAACCCTTATCACTCTTGTGGAGGGCAGACTTTTTTCCCATTTTGTTGGGGTTCTTTTAGTTTTTTCTGTCATCTCTTTTGCTATACAGAAGGTTTTTAGTTTGATGTAGTCCCATCTATTTATGTTTTCCTTCAATTTTTTTTGCCATCAGTAGGTTTTTCCAGAAAGGGATTTCTGAATTGTACTTCATGAATCATTTTTCCCAAGTCTTTTTCTATGTATGTTATGGTTTCCTGACATTTAAGTCTTTTATCCATTTTGAATTGGTTTTTGTACAAGGTGTGAGGATGTTGTCTTGGTCCACTGTTTTGCAGGTCTTAATCCAGTTTTCCCAGCACAATTTATTGAAGAGGCTATCTTTGTTCCAATGTAAGTTTGGCGCAAACTTGTCAAATATTAGTTGACTATATATGTGTGGTTTTATTTCAGGGTACTCAATTATGTACCATTGGTCTGATTGTCTGTTGTTGTGCCAGTACCATGCTGTTTTAATTATTATGGCTTTGTAGTATAACTTGAAGTCTCATCAAAAACAATTAAATACCTGAGAATAAATGTAACAAAGCACATGAAAGATTTATACAAAGAAAACTTTAAAAAGTTGCTAAAAGAGATAGAAGAAGACATAAAGTAATGAAAATACATTCCCTGCTCATGATAAAAGAGATAGAAGAAGACATAAAAAATGAAAATACATTCCCTGCTCATGAATTGGCAGAATTAACATCATCAAAATGGCCATCCTACCAAAAGCAATCTACAGATTCAATGCAATTCCTAAAAAATTCCAATGACATTCTTTAAAGAGATAGAAAAACAATCACAGAAGTTCATATGGAATAACAAAAGACCTCAACTATCAAAAAACCTCCTGACCAAAAAAAAAAGATAATGGATGGCCAACTATCCCAGACTTACTATTCAAATTTCTAACTTAAATTTAACTTTATTTTAAAAACTTCACTGAAATGTATTTTTCACTGCTTACACCTTTGTATTTGCCTTTTCCCTTTCAACTTTCATATGTGAGATGTATTCATGTTCTCTTGTGTAGCAATATACAATTTTATTAGCTTATATTGTGTCGTTGTGTAAATCCCATTCTTTTATTGTATTAAACTATGGTTTATTTCTATTTTTTTGATGGATGCACATTTAGGTTGTTTACAGTTTGAAGCTTTATAAATAACACTGCTGTGACTTTTGATGTACTATATATGTATCTGTTGCACATATATCTATCGGTAGAAATTCTAGTCATAGAGTAGGAAGTCATCAACTTCAGTAGATAAATAGCCTTTTTAACTGATAAAGTATTAGAGTTCTACTTAAAAAAAAAAAGTCTTGTATAATTCTAGATGACTTGAAATATGACCTGATACCATGCAAAGGAGTGAAAGTCATAAGGATTCATTAAATTTTTTTCTCTACTTTTCATGCCACAGTATGTCAGTGAATGTATTCACTAAAGTCATGTCTCTCTTCCCAAACAGAGCAAGTGGGGAACAAGAAATTCTCTCTGGGCCTTGCTCAATGTTATCCTAAACAATCTGTATAGGCATCATGTTTCTTTGGATTCATAATCTCTTCTCCTTTCCCCTATGCTAGTCCTCAAAGATCAGCCTCAGCTAACCTTAGAAATTATAGGTCTAGTCACACACAAAACATCTCATGGGGCTCTTATTACCTTTGTGATAAACTATCAATTATACATCAATTTATAAAAATTTTCTTGACCTGATCCAACAATGTTTCTTTGCGCCTAGAGTCATGTCAAATTAGTAAGGGAAGCCACTGAATTAGGAAAAAGGGACTATTTCTGTCTTTCTATCTCTTCCTCACAAAGGCTTCCTCATAAAGTTTGGGGATTTTACATGCTCAGGATGGTCAGGTATATCAGTTGACTGATTCCTAATATGGTACCATTCAAAGAAATTTTCTTTCAATTTATAAATCACTAGATACTTCTTAATTAAATTAGATATTTGGACTTCCCTTCTTTGAAAGTTGTTCAACAAATCCCCTCTACATGATTTAAAATCATGTACTACTTCCATTTAAATATAGACAGTCCAAGTAGGTTGAAATTGTTGCTTTCTTCTCTTTGGAGAAATCTTTCTCATATATGAGAAGGGAAGGGACATTTGCTCATTACTTACACTGAAAGCACTGAGTCTGGTAAATGATGTATAAATGTGATATAGAAGGAATTTTTGGTAGAAATATGGTTTTTTAAAAAGTAGTAAAAATAACTGGAATTCAAAGTAATTCTAAACATTTTGAAAGCAGATTTATTTCTGAATAGCTCTGCCATTAGTTCTTTTCTTCACTTAGCAACCCTTATTGAGAATGAAGTGGCAGGAAGAGTTATTGGCAAAGTTCAGTTCACTCTACTGCTCAAGGAACTTCCACAGGAACTTGGATTCTGAAATCTGAGGAAATGGTTATAGGTAATGCTATAGATTCTCATTGCATTAACTGCTTTACCTTCTACAAAAATATATGAAATTAATGAAATTTAATCAGCAAAATTATTCATTATTTCTCTGTTAGAATGATTTATGGCTCACAGAAATTTCTAACCAAGTTGAAATAAGAAAATGCATGATCTCAGGGATCAAGAAGTTCAATGGTAATTTTGACTCCAGGATTGATTTGCTATTTGGTTCAACAGTATTATCAAGACAGTGTCTTTCAGTATCTCCACTTTCTCATCTCTTTTGTCAGTGTTGTAATCATTATCAACTCCTGTTGCAGCAAAGACTGGAATATGGGGTGGTTTCACTTATATGAGGGATTCAGGAAAAACAAAGAAACAAATGAATGAACAAGAAAAAATAAAACTGCCAAAAATCTAGAACTGAAACTTAGGGTGAGAAAGGAGGAAGGAGGATAAAATGAGGGAGAGGAGCCACAAAAGACTGAGATTATTCAAGGTTGATAAGGTGATGGAATAACCTTGGGGTAGACAATGATGTATACATATATATATATATATACATATATATGTATGTATATATATATATGCATGAATACTTACCAAACTTTTATTTGAACTGCATGAAATATAGAAATCTATAATGAGTTTGGCAAACCAGGATATATGTTCACAGTTGCTTATGTCAGGTGTAAATGGATCTGAACCCTAAACTTTCTGGGATAGTGATATCAATGTCTCAGGTACATTTAATTCCACTTATGAGACACTGCTATAAATAGTCATACTTCTCAAACTTAAAAGTACATATGGATTACATGACAGATCTTGCTAAAATGCAAACTCTGAATATATATCGGGGATGGGGTATAGATTGGAATCTTAATAAGCTGTCAGATGGTAAAGTTGCTGGTCTACAGATTACACTATGAGATGCTTAATGCATATCAGTTGAGGAACTCTTTCCTAGACTTTTATCTTGGGGTGGAATAAATACTGGGTGAAACACAATGTCTACTATATACTCTTAATATTTTACTCTATATTCAGCTAACATTTTGTGGGTTATATTGAGATGAAAAGTGTATTTAATCGAGTATCAGGAAACCTCCTTTGTGTTAAGGAAGATAACTTAATACATTCTCTGTGAAAACATGAATTGTCCTGATCAGAATTCTTCATGACATTTTTTGGGGGGTGAATGGAGATAAAGTCATAATTCTGTTTTGCAAGTCATTTTTCATAACCAATTTTTGATACTTTACTCCACGTAATAAATAAGCAGACCTCAAATCACATAAGCACTGCATTCTTACACCACATGTCTCTCCTGTTGTCCCTGCTCTATTTTGCTCAAATGAAACCTTCCTTGGGTTATTCTCCAATAAATCAAAGACATCCTAGAATTACACATGTCTTCATGAGGCCTCATAGCAACACTAATGAAGGAAGACATTTCTTACATTTCTTTTGAATTCCTCCAGAATACTTCTGTCCAAGTAGAAGCTATGGAATATTCAACATTGCAGCACCATTTGATAATCCAAGTGACAATAGCAGATGGTGAGACTAAGTAGAGATGAGTATCATTCTATGTGAAAGTGAAATAAGAGCCCATATTTATCGGAAAGAAATCTTGGTGAAAATTGTTCTTTTAAGGAGATTTATATATTTATACTTAGACTTATAATTGCTTTGAAAAATTGAAGAAGCTCCTGAGGGATAATGCATTCAGAATAGGTGAGAAAGAAACCTTAGGAAATGAAAAGCAATGAGACAGTAAACATTCAGGATGTTTTAATATGTTCATAGTCATTTAGTTGTTTGCTCATGTTCTTGTGTTTCTCATGCCTGTACTGTTTCTTTCTGAAACTCGAGGCTGCTAGAATGCAGGTACCGTGTCTTCTATTGCAATCATGATTTTCTCAGGACTGAGCAGTCACAGCCACATCAGTGAGAATTCAAGTGCCCTCCTATCGATTTAGAGAAAGAAGTCAAATAGATTTTATTTTCTTTTTTTAATATTAGGCTGAACATCTAGTGTGGCTAAAGGGTTACAATCTTTGTTCTGGGTAGACTGCTATAGACTGACTGTGCTCACTCCAAATTCCTAATTAAAACGTAATATCCCCAGTGATAGTATTTGGTGACTAGGCCTTTGGAGGTCATTATGTTATGAGGTTGGAGATGTAAGTGGACTCCCTCCAAACGGTGACTTTGTCACTACCCTGAACTTGAATTTCACAGACTCCAGAACTGTAAGACGTTAATCTTCATAAATACCCAATCTATAATATTTTTGTTATCGCCACTCAAACTAAGAAAGTTCACATGTGTATTTAGTTATATTATCATTGGTATCTTTTTCTACCCTTACACTTACTGCTTTTATTACTTCATGATAATACTTATGGACTCAGAGTAAGCAACTAATCCCTTGCAGAGACAATCATGGAATCAGGGGAAGAAGGGAAAGTTTGATTCAGTCATTTTGGTGTATTATTTTACCTCATCTTTTTCTTTTGTGAAAAAGAGACTGCAATATTTCTCTGAAAACTGATTGCTATTTTATAATGTTGCATACTTTTCAAAACTGGTAATTTTTCTCAATGTAGTTACTAAAGTTATATCTATAAGAAACTGAAACAAATTACAACTTCAGTAAAATTCTATGGGAATAATCCATAAAAATGGAATGTGTGTCACCTAACTAGATCTATAGCACATGTCTGCAGTCTATTCCCACCCCTGTTGGATTATATTAGAATTACATTAGATTACATTAGAATTACATTAGATTACATTAGAATTAAAGTCTTCTATCTCTAGAAAACCAAACCAAAAGTTAACTGAGTGAAATGCTGAGTAGTTCTGGGGAAACAATTGGTCAAGTCAGCTATTTAATGCTAACTAAGGATAGCAAGAAATAAAGGGGAGAAACTGAATAGAAATTGCTTTAGGATGTAAACTTGAAATATTAAAATCTTGAACTTAGTATATGAACCTCTTCACAAGAATTATTGCCTGTCATTTGAAATGCACATTATTTTAAATTACTGAAAAATCTGTTATGGCTTATTACTTAATTAAAAGTAAGTTATGAGCATTTTCTATCTTTGTATAATTTATATCATTTGCAAGTCATGAATTTCCCATAATTCTGCTGGCCTTAATCATCAAAAAAGTATGACTATACCTAAGTACAATGTATGCATCTTTTCTATTCTCTAGCAGATGTTACAAATGAAACTACCACAGCTGGTGAAAATTGATATTCAAGAGTATAAAACTTGGTAGTGGGAAGATTAATTTTCTGCATTTAATGCCCTTGATTCTTGAAAACCTTAAACTTTCTCCATAGTAAGGCTAGTGGTTTCATTGTCTGGTTGGCAATGGGCAGATGATAATGTTCTATTCTATTTTGCTTTATTATGAAGCAAAGAAGATCAGTTTGTTTCTCTAATGAGTTTGTAGGAGATACTTGGATGGTGGAGTATCAGCTGCATCCCTTGGACTGCTGTAATGAGGACGTGCAAAGTAATTTTAACAACTTGTAAAATTATCAGCATTAGAGTGAATGGAGTACTAAAACATATATACCAGATGTTTAAAATGGTTAGTTTTGGGAGAAAACATACAATTAATTTACATTTTAGTGCTAAGTACAAATTTTAATTTATTCTGATTAAGTACTTTAAGCCCATCTAGAATGCCATATGAAGGAGTTATGGAAAGGCTATAAAAGAAGTCATAATCAAGAGATGACAGTTTATTGGCAGAAGAATTTCATGCTTAGTGCCCACGTTGCTCAAAAGGGTTAAAATTTCACTTGCCCAGAACATGTTATTGAATGCAGGACTCATATAGGAAGCAGATTAATTCAATTACAAGAATGTGCCAAGACTTAATCCCAACGCAGGCCAGGGAAGTTATCCTTATATATGTTCACATATGTACTTGATATTGTCAAGTAACCATGTAAAAACATAAACCGATTTTTTTGATAAGAAAATCAATGTTATCTAAAGATTTCCTGTAGGTGAAAATTTCAAATTACAAATGTTGTTGAGATAATATTTTCAATGATACTACCATAATTCCTGACATGTATTAGGTGTTCTGTTAAGCATTTGCTATCATAATCTAGCATAATTCTGAGGATATGAAAAAGCAAGAAGATTCTCAGAAGCCCTAATATATTAAAAACTTCTCATCCAGATACTATAATCTTGGGGGGAGAGGGAGGGCTGTTGGCAAACATAACATGGAGTAGTATGTTATTTATACTGTCCAATGTTTGTAATCAGGTGATACTTCATTTTATTGGTTATCAAGATTTTTAAAATAAGAACTTATAAATTAAAATTTGGATTCTTAATAGCTATTTAAATGTCAGGATATGTGGCAAATTTCAAGTGAATCTGAAATGCCTGTCCTCTTAAGACAGAATATATTGTGTAATGAGCATCTTTTCCTCTCTGCCAGGATGCTACCCTATACCTATATCAATTATATAACTGTACCAATAGTCAAGGTTATCTCTTAATACTTATGAACTGGTGAGACCATACAAATAGACACCTCAATTTCATGTTTCAATAATGAGGTCATAAAGCAAGGTAACAAACTATGATACAAAAATGTTTTATTCTCAGCTTGACAAGTATCTTTCATCACATAAGAGACTGCTAAATTCAAAGTTGGGATTTGCAAAGTTCTGGGCTGGAATATCATGCCATTGGGAGAGCCAGTCTTCAGATTGTGGTTTGTACTCCACCTGCCTCTACTCTCCAATTTGCATATCCTACTCTACTTGAGCAAGATCTACTACAAACAGATACTCTGTGCTTCTGCAGGTCTAGTAGTCCTTGCAGCTTCCCCAGTCCTCAGAAGGAAAAATCAAGGTGTATGAATATTCATAAAACTCATGGCAGCCACTCAAACTCATTTGGCAGAGAATTCTAGCTTGACAATTTCTAGAACATGACCTAATGTGGGTCTTGAAGGAGACAGAGTTCATATAGTCAGTGAGCATGTTCTGTTTGGACAGGTTGTTGACCCACAGGGAAAAGCTACAACTGGAGGGAAGCACAGGGGGCTGGGGCAAAGGCAATACAATTAATGGCAATTTCTAATGAGACTGTATTTTTTATAGAAGTTGTAAATTGAAAGCATGATTCTTGGAATTCAAATTTATACAAAATTGATTTCCTAAGGGATAGGAAAGCCATGTGTCGTGTTACAAAATATGGAAACATCTTACTTAGGAATTATTCTACTCATTTTTGACAAAAGGCTGAAATCACTAAGTGTTTGCGTCACTGGTATGTTCATATTCTGCTGCCCACAGTGTCTTGTTTTCTAAGGCATGTAGTAGTTGCTCATTAATATTAACTACTGGTCTTAATGTCAGAGTATGAGATTTGTAGAAAATATTACTTTTTTTCAGTGGAAACATGAAAAAAAATAGACAAATTTCACCTAAAAATCTTTTAGAAAGTACCCTTAATATAGATAACCTGACATTTTCTGGATTTAGGACCCTATGCATAAGAAGGATTCTTTTAAATGAGTAATATTTACCTATGTTTACTGTACTCAAATTTAAAATGAGATATTCAAGAAAAGATTTGACAATTCATTTTTAAAATATCAAAATAAAATCCTTACATGTTAATATTGGCAATGCTTTCATGAAAAATACATATTCCAAAAGTAAAAATAAGTTTGGAAAAGTAGGATTGTTTATTGTTAGAGATACAAAGAATGGAAGTTCAAAATCCCTAAAATCTGTATGTAAATTAAAAAAAAATGTAACAAGGTAATGTAATCAAATATGCAAATTCTCAATACTCAAAAAACAACCTGGCATTATTTC
This sequence comes from Uropsilus gracilis, assembly GCA_004024945.1. Lineage (NCBI taxonomy): Eukaryota > Metazoa > Chordata > Mammalia > Eulipotyphla > Talpidae > Uropsilus > Uropsilus gracilis. Next base: position 48,326 of record PVHY01000947.1, read on the forward strand.
ACATTTTTGTAAGCTTATTTGATAATCAGCATAGCATACAGTAGAATTCTCACATTTACTCTGCACTAAGTTTGTTGCAATATATTGTTGACATATATAAAGGATATCTAGTCTTATGGATATAAATAGGTAGGAAAAGAAAGAGTACTTTAACAAGTCTTTCAAATAACTTTTGCTAGTCTTTACTGTGTCAAAACTTGACAAGTGGTAGATTTTCAAAGTGCACTTGTAGTGTGGTATATAAAATCGTAATAATCCACTTTTCATGCTCTGTTACATTAAAATCCATTGAGTCTCTGCCATTTTGAATATATTTTTAATCCATGGCTGTTTTGTAGCATGTATTTTGACATATTGCATTCACAACATAGCATTAAAAATTCTCATGCAATAATATCACCACCAATATTATTGGAAACACCTTGACGTATTGGGGATTTCCCAAGTTTATGACGGAAAATTGAATTTTCTAAAATTTTAACTTTCACTTGACAGCTTGAATTTGTTTATTAGGACAAAGACAGTTTTACTTGTAGTTACAGATTTCATTTCTTGAGAAAATTTCTGCTAAACAATCAAAATTTGTTTGACCTTAAGTTGTCTGCAAAATGTTCTTTAAGATATAAATGTCATTTCATGATACAATGAGATTGTTTAATTCACAACTCAGTTGCAGAAGTGCCTTTTCTGAAGAAACACATCAAACTTCAGTATGAACATATGTTAAGTATGTGTCCCCTGCACAATGCAGAATATTACAAAGGGGTGTGATTCAGTATGTAGGGCTGTAGAACACAATGAAAAACAGCACAGTTTTGTGCCACCTGTTGGCTTTTTCTAGATACCAGCAGTTTCAGCCAGCATTGCTTTTGCATCATTGTTTCAAATGTGATAAATTTTAAAGTCAGTGACATCTATGTTATTATTATGAAAATAGTTTTTACCTATAGACTCTAGGGGAATATTTCAAGGACTCCTGGTATTCACCAATCTTTTTTTGTAAACAGCTACCATAAAATTGGAAAGATGAATGCAGAACCTCTTGAAAGGGGAGGGGTGAAGTAAAAGCAATGAGATTGCATTTTTCTCTTAAATTTCCAGTTCAGTGGTAATAAATTCATGACACAACTTTAGAGGATTTCTTGAGCGTATAGTCGGTAACTAATCTCTTTTGCCAAGACATTACAATTCTTGCAAGTTCCTTAGCCTCAGAATACTATATTCACTCAAAACCCAAATCCTTTCAACTGGTTTGAGTTTACAATATTAGTACATATTTTTATCATACCATTTATAAATCCTTTATGTAAGTACAGTTCTACAGTGACTCTTCAGTTTTCTTTTTCTCATCAGACTTTCCCCTTGAGTTTGTTTTTGTTTTTTAATCTCAAATCTCATTTCATTCATCAGACTTGTAGGAAACCATTTGATGGTTTCAGGTTTTACTTGTCAAAGTGTCCTCTCTTCTTTTTGTATTTTCTTTACTTGTACTGGTTTACCTTTACCAGTTGCGCATTCCCCGCCCCCCCAACCTCCCAAGATAGATATCAGTCATTTGAACTTGATCAGAGTGTATGAGCTTGCCAGATATCTCACAAAATGTGTTCCTTTATTTACTCTAAGTTTTACCATAGTTCAAAACTCTGGGTTAAAACACAGATACTTGAGGTGTATTCAAAGGTCTCAAACAGCTACTTATACCTTCTTGTCCCTTTGTTTCATCTGTTCTATTATTAATGGAGCCTCTCCAATAGGATCTTAGGGCCCTGTTATGAGGGCTTAAATGTTGGGATCCCAAAAGCTTAAAATTTGTAAGCATTTATTTATTGCTTGATTTTGGGCATGATTAATCTGTCAGATTCCTGTCAGGTGCAGTGATGGGCACCTGTAATCCCAGCTACTTGGGATACTGAGGCTAGGAATCACTTGAGTCTGTGGGTTCGAGACTACCCTGGTAAATATAGCAAGACCTAGTCTCAAAAATACAAACATACAAGCAAACAAAAAACTGTCAGAATCCCAGCATCTGCATAATAATTTAATAGTATTTACCTTGTTAATATATACAAAAATAGTACACAGATTTTTTGCATTTAGTCCATGGTTACATTAATCCTTAGTAAATGATCATTTTGATGACATCAATCATTTTAAGAGTTTATATCCAATTAATTCTATTTCTTATTTTTCTTTTAACTTTTTGTGATTATAAATATAAGTTTCTTTAGGACTTGATATTTTTTAATAGAGTTACCATAAAGAAATACATCTCAGAAAAGCTAGTTTCCTCTATGAGCTTTTGTGACATCATATATTCTCCATGTTCCTTTCTAGGAGTCATATTACAATCTGTTCCTATTTATTTAAGTATGTACTTGATACTAAAATCTTTAAATATCATTTTAATGTAATTATGGAATGCTCCTTAACATTTGAGATAATAAAACACTATATATATAATAATATATATTTGTATATATTTAATATATAGTAATATATTAAATAATAGTTCTTTATATAGTAATTAAAATTATTATTGTATATAATAATACAATTTTTAAATTTTTAAATACAATTTAAAAAACCAGGTAACAGTGTGGATATGTTATATTCCCCAAAATTATATAATTATGGAACCCTTACTGATTGGTCCCAGAACTTTATAGGAGTGATTCTATAAAGTATATTCCTGGGATATAAACAATTTAAAATTCTAGCTAAGATTTCAATATTTACAAAAAGTCTGTATCAATGTTATCTTATAGATTTTTTTAAAAACTCACTTTGATTTACATTATGGTAATTTAAAATATAAACACAAGGCATCATAGTACCCCTGTAGGTCTCATAAGATTCTCTAATTCAGTAAAAAACTAGCTGTCAGTATTAGATTACTGTATTAAATTTAAATGTGGAGTATTCTACATACTGAGCAATTATGCTGAAGTTCTATCTTTATTGAGGAAAGATGAAAATTTTCACATTTGATTAAGCTAAATTGCCTATTTCAAGACCTTTCCAATTAATTATAACTCAAATAGAGATTTTTCATTAGTGTTCAGAAGAGGCTAAATTTAAGTACATTAATAAATTAACAGGATTAAAATTTTAACCATGTAGAAGACTATGGGAAGTTCCTAGATTTTTGAGAACTTTGTAAATCTTTGGAAAATTGTTCAATATAATTTCAAAAAAATTTCTTTCAGGATTATTTCGTATAACTTTCAGTTACCTCTCAACATTGAGACTTTCTTGATGGCTTATCTTGTGCATCTAGTATATAGAGGAATTTCATTTTTGATGTTTTAGCTTTATACATATGATGGTTGTAAGGTGTTTTCCTGGCACTAAATGAGGATATTGTCTTCCCACTTAACATGTATAACAACTTCTGCAAGATTAGTCTTAGAAAAAATGTTATCTTATTTTACATTAAAAAGCAATTACAGAAATCAAGATCAGAAAGATTCTCTGCACACCAAATAAATAGTAAATGTTTTCAGTTTTGAGGACTACATTTCTCTCTGAGGCACCCAGCTCTGTTGTATGACAAGGTAGCCACAAACTATAAATAAACAAGCGAACATGTCTGATTCCCACCACAGACCCCTAAAGGACTAACTTTGACCTGTAGGCTTAGTTTGCTAACCCTGACAACCTATATACATGAATTTTTCAGGAATTACAGAGATGGTGTTAAAAAATCAGAGATCACATTAATAGAACAGTATGTCCTATTAGCCCTATCACACCTGAAAGGTACTCAAAAAACACCATCTGTGAAAATACATAGCATGGATTTTTCTGAGCTAGTGAACACAGCATTTTGTAAGAGAATAGTCATGAGATTCTTTTGAGTATAGAGCTGTTGGCTTCTTTAGTTAATTTATATAGGCTAGTTTTTCAACTGTATTTCTTATGTTCATCCAGAATTTGGTATTCTAAGATTAGAGGTGATTGAACAAATTCTGGTACTCAAATAATATTCAGAAACACAGATTTGAATCCATTTAAATTTGTGTTTAGACAAATTTTTAGAAAACCTTTATGTATTAAGGTTTTACATAATTATTATATAATATATAATATATGAAATAACAATTCTTTATAAAATAATTACAATTATTATTGTATATAGTATACAATTTAAAAAACCAGGTGACAGTGTGGATATATTTCCCAAAATTATATAATTATGGAACCCTCAGTGATTGGTCCCAGGAAATAAACATGATTTGGTAAATGTTTACACAAACAGTTCCAATTTTGGACATGTCTAACAGCATTCTCTCTCTCTCTCGCTCGTTGCCCGGGGTACCACAGACTCAAGCAATCCCCAGCCTCAGCTTCCCAGGTAGCTGAGATAACAGGCGCACGCCACCACACCCAGCTATTTTTTTTGGAACTAGGTCTCGCTACGGGCCCCAGGCGGGACTCAAACTGCGATCCTAGCCCCGGCCGCTTCATAGGCTGAAGCTTACAAGCATGAGCCACCGTGCCAGGCCTGCTGACAACTTCTTGAACCCATGCTAATTGCCAAAGGTTACCAAACTGGGCTCCCATATCTGCTTTCACTTCCCTTCAGCCCTCTCTCCACACTATATGAGAATAACCATTTTTTAAAAAGTGTACCTGACAATAATCTCCTTGTTTAAATTGTTACCATAACTCACCAGACATTCCATACTCAAATTCACACTTTTTGAGTTTTGTCTTATATTACATTGCCTTTTGTTTACCAGCTGCGCTGGTCTTCTGTCATTTCTTTTAATGTATCATCATTGCATTTTTGTAAATGATATTCTCATTACTAAGAACAGTTGATGATACCTGATCTCTCCTGTATACGTTGTGAAATTTTATTGGCATGATATTGGTTTATAAAGATACATACTTTTCAGCAGTATAAATCAACATCTGTGTATACTACTATATTATGTTTGCTGGCAGTCTAATTCCTTCCTTCTCCATACAACTGACCCCTTTAACCTAATTTACCTGCCTGCTTTCCATATCTCTTCTGGGATCTCTACTAAATTCATTTTACAGTCGATTTTTAAAATTTAATTCATGTTCTTTGTGTTCTACATGAGTGAAATCATGTGTTGTCGTTTTGTCTTATTTCACTAAGCATAATACCTTCTAGATTTATCTGTGTTAATAGCATTCTTAATTGACTGGCCATCTGAAAATAGCCTTCCCAGCTGAAAGCATCAATAGCCTACAAATGATAACTCTTTCTCCCCTTCATCTCACTTTGGAGATTATTCTTCTCAGCTGCACTTCTCAGAACCTTGATTGTATTCAGAATAGGAAAAACAGCCAACAGTAAGAGGAAAGAAAAGGATTATGGAGGATCCAGTTGTGTAATATAGCCTGGTTCTCTGAAATAAAGATAATTGTATTTCAGATGCAGGGGCATACACTGTTGCATGGTGCTTGGATTCTAACAGACAGCCTGATGAGGTTGAAAGGGTGGAAAGTTATTAAGTGACAGATGTCATAGGTAAAAGCTATGATGTCATAAGTAAAAGCTAGACCCACTTGGGACTGAGAAATGACCCTAACAGGATGCCTTGCAATTTAGTTTCTTATCCCATAGTTTTCTGCAGCATAATCATTTTTTTTTTCTGTTGTTCCAGTGATTCTGTTAGAGGGGATAATATGAGTTCAAACTAATAATGAGCAAACTTTTAATTCTTGAATCAAACCCAAAGGTTCACATCTAGTAAGTTGTGGATCAGGGGCTAAAATTCAGGAGAACTTATCTCCAGAGTTTGATATAATTCCTGTTTCTGACACAGTGTACGATGAAGTGAAAATCTTTAGTCCCAGAGGCAACTTCCACTGATCAATGGAGTGTGCTGAGCACTGTGGAGGAGCAGTGAACTCAGCAGCGAATGTTACCTGACTGGTACCCTGAAGGCACTTGCATGCAGCACCTGCTTCCATGAATTCTAATAATTGTGTATTTGTTTTTATTTAAGAGATGGATTTCAGAAACCCTGATGGGGGGAATAATTTATTCCAATTAATGAAGTTAAGGAACATTTCATAGAAGAAATAACTACTGAGATGAGTTCATAGAGGACATAACTGCTAGAAGCAGAAGAAAGGCCTTTGGGGAGGGGAGAGCACCAAGGCACACAGCCCCTAGTGCAGGCCAGGGAGGGTGAGCTGAGAGTGCAATGATGTCTCCTGAAAGTAAAACTAATGATAGCTCTAGGAGTCATTTCAGAGACAGAATTTAGAATTTGTAAGATGTGTAAATGGGCTGGAACGTGAGGCAGAGAGAGTGGGGGAGAATCATTTTTCAAGTTTGAATGACTGGTATATGCTCATCATATACCAGGACTGGGTGTGATATGATTAGTTTTAGAAATGATTACTTTAAGGTTCTTTAAGTTAGATACTGTTTTCCAATCAGTAACTGGATAGGTCTGAGGCATCAAAAGAATGCTCAATACTGGACATATTGAGGTTAACTGAAAGTGGTGTAATATTTCAACTAATATTAACTGTTATAGTAGTTAAAAATAATAAAGAATGTAATGAAATAGATACTAATTAGATATTTTTCATGTATTACCTATACATAAATATATGTTATACATGTGTCAGCATACATAATACATATGAAAATGTATTTTTAAAATGCATATGTATATATACACATACTTTGATAATATCCTGAGCTTAGTATCAATATCAAAATATTGATAGAAATAACTCTTGGGGTAGAACTCTAAAATATTATTGACCCATCATTTTATCAATGTCATACCATAAAAAAATATAGATTTTCACTGATGAATAGTGAAATAAAAAGTACAGTGTTACTCATTAAAAGAAGTAATGGTTGTCTTACTGGACATCCCTCATAATGATCTTAATCCACAGACAACTAAATAGCTCTGTTTATATGGGACTGTTCATAATTTGTTTTATTTCACATGTGTACATGCATACAAATACACTGTTTGTTTTTTTTTTTCACTTGCATGGATCTTATGAAATAAAGTAGGTAATATTTGCCCTATGAAATTTTTGAATAGAGAACATTCACTGGGGCCTTGCTTGAGAACAGAATTGTAAATCACAAGGGTCTAATAAACTAAGATTGAATTTGGAGTTGCCAACTGCTAAAGGAGAAATAATTTTGTTCATCAGGAAGTTCCTCCTTTCCTGCAGTGTGAACCATGGAAATGTAATATGATTTTCCTAATATGACAGGCATATCTGAAAAGGGAGTAATGTTTCTGGGATTCCCAAAGCAGTACTTTCTCTGACAGTGCTCAGTTTTTGATTTTAGGAATAAAGTTGAGAGTCCATTCATGCTAACATAATTTTCTGTATTTACTAATCTTTGACCAAGAGTAAGATTACATATTTCTAGATGTTAACAAGTAGAAAAGACATAGCAGCTGGCAACATGCTCTCATGTATTTCCTCAATATTATAATATCTCATATAATCTTATAACAAATAGAATTGCATTAATTAGATTTTGTTCTTTGGTGTTTACCAATTTAGAGGTAGTGAACAATAAGCATAAGTTTTTTTTTTTGTTCATTTGCACAGAATCATATTTGATACTTTTAATTATATTTTTTGAGAAAAATTGTATTCTAGATCATATGTTTTCTTTTTTCAGAATTATTATTTTTGATGAAGTGATTTTGGTTTACAGCATATATGATTGTTCAGACCTCTTCCAGTGTATGTTAGCACACCACATCCACTACCAAAGCAGCCATAGTTGTTTAGTCTATTGTGTAATTGTTGTCTCTACCCTTATTGCCCTCCCACTGCACTCCCCATCTGGTAGCCTCAGTTTTATGCAAATTTTTAGGTTTTATTTTAGTTTTGTCTGCTCCTGATTTGATTATTTATATTCTGTATATGAGGGAAATCATTTGGTATTTGTCTTTCTCCTTTGGAGTTATTTTGCATATCATCATCCCTTCCAGTTCCATCCATATTGTGGAAAATGGCAAGATTTCATAATTTTTATTGCTGAATAGTCTTCCATTGTGTATATATACCATATCTTCATAGTTGGAAATCCAGTAACTTTTAAAATCACTGTTGTTGAATCACTCTGTGGTTCAGATTAATCATGATTTGTATAATGTGATATACTGACATAATTCCTATAGTTAAATAATACAGTGCTATACTTACAATTTAAGTGGGTATGCTGTAAGAAAGAGTCCTTACAACCACACCCCCACCAACATACACACATAGGTATGTAAGGATGCTTTTAGAGATGATCTAGATGTTTATCACCTGAATATACTGATGACATCATGTTTATTATGCACATATAAAACATATAACATATATATCAGACTCATCAAATTGTATACATTGAACACCCAGTTATTTCATATATTATATCTCAACAAACTGTAAAAAAATTGGTAAAAAAAATAAAGTTTCAATATTGGAACACAATTATTATTAGTTGTGCATATACACCCATGTATTTGTACATATTACTAGTATAAATACATCCCAATATGGAATGTTTTTATATTTTGGGTGCCTGAAATAATTGGCTATGTTGCATATCACTTGTGGTTCAAAGAGAAAGAACAATACACTCTCCTTAATTAACGTCTTCCTCCTTCACTACATGGATAACACTGTTGGTGAAATCCAAGGAACCAGTTTTTTTTTCCTGTATGGCATATAGAGAAAGCACTTGAGAAAATCAAGAACAATAGATACTAATAAAATGTCAAATATCAAACTAATGAATGGTGATTTGAATTTCACCAAGAAGAAATGTGAATAGATTGAACAGAATATAGCCATGTAACCATGAACTTAAAATCAATACTTTTTAATAGACAGTGGTAGACTCATTTTTTTTTTTTGCAACTTTGGAAAGTTGTATGGAGAACCCTTACATACTGAAAATGGAACTCCTATTTGATCCATCAATCCCACTTCTAGGAACTACTCAAAGGTTAAAAAACTCTAATCCAAAAAGACACCTGTACCTGGATGTTTATTGCAGCACTATTTACAGTAGCCAAGATATTGAAGCAACCCAAATGCCCCAAAATAGATGAATGGTACAGAAAGCTGTAGTATATTATATGACAGAATACTATTCATCAATTAAAAAAGACAAACATGTCATGTGTGGCAATAAGGATGAAGCTATAAGGAATCACACTAGCAGAAATAAGCCTGAAAGAAAAAGAGGTCTCACTTGAGGGACAAAGGAAAAACAGTCAAACAGACAAATAATTTAAAACTAATTTTTAGCAAAATTGAAGCATGGCACATGAGAGGGGGAAGGGGAATGAAAGGTGGGAGGGGCACAAAAGATTAAGGCGATGATTTACAGGTGATAAGGTAGTGGAAGACCCCAGGATTGATAACAATGTAAAATAATATAATTAAAAAAAGAAAACAGTGAGTATAGCTAAAATGTATTTTTTGGCAACTTTTAGTTGAGCCACATTCAAAAGAAACCCGCAAATTGCAACTAAGAGCAAGCTACTCTGAATCATTTATGGGAAAGTGACTTTTCAGAACTTCCTTTGATGATATAGAATTCAAAAAGTAAAATTTAATTTTGTTTCATATTTTCAATTCACATTTAAATTTAAATACAGAAGCTATACTTTGATTACGTTCAGAAGTAAGATAATTAAAGGATTTTCATTGTGTGCTAGAGCTTTTTAGAAAATAATTTACTTTTGTCTCTCTCAAGATAATAGTGTTGTTGTTGATAATGTGACAAATAAGCCAATCTTTTATATGAAAATTTGTCTATCTGGAGTCTGAGTATTCCCAGTAAATAATGGATAGAGTATAGACAATCCCTAAGTGTAAGTCAAAGAAATTATGCATGTTTTATGATTATGTTTTGATTGCAAAGCAAATTGCTGCAAAAATTTGAAGATATTTTTATAGTATCAAAATTCTATATACCAAATATAGCATAAAATTAAACCTTTATATTTGTGTTTCCATACAATTAATAAGTAATTATCTAAAAGGTATATTTTAAGTCTGAATTTGTGGTCTTAGAATAGTGTTGGGTAACAGTTAGTCATGTGACCTCTACTTTTTCTTATTATGGTAATACCTAGCATGATATATACCCTTTTAACAAATGTGTAAGTTATAATACAGTAGCTTCAGAGCATAGTGTTTTATAGCAGAGCTCTAAAATTTACTCATATACCATATATGAAAGTTTATGCCCATTGAAAAGTAACTATTTCTTCCTTCCCTGGTCATGGACAAACACCATTTTATTATGTGCTTCTCAGTTTTACTACATTAGATGACTTATCTAAGTAGAATTATGCCATATTTGTCCTTCTGTGACTGCAGTTTTTCACTTATTTTATATTCTCAAATTTTATCCATGTTACATTTGGCAGAATTTTCTTTTAATGCTGAATAATATTCTATACATACCATATTTTCTATTATCCATTCATCTGTTAATAAATATTTTTGTTTCCCACATCTTGGTCATAGTGAACAACATTGCAGTAAACATGGAAATATTTTTTACTTTATTGACCCAGATTATTAACAGAATGTATTATTCTTTAGCAGATAGATGATTTTCAATTTGAGTGCATACTATCCATAATAATATTGTGAAGTAAAGCTCTTACCTCTTAATAGAACAGTTAACCTTACAGTTGACACCTTGAAGAATTTTCATTATCTCTGTCTCTCTCTCTCTGTATCTTTCTCGTGCATCTCTGTCTACCTCTCTTTTTTCTCCCTATTCCTCATTCTCAAATTCTCTCTCTCTATCTCTCCCCCCCCCCCGGGTATTTTCACAGAGAAATAACAAATTTTAAAATCCTCAGACATTTAAAGATGTAGAATGAAAGACAGAAATGTGAGGGTGAAGAGAAGAAGAGGAAACAATACAGTTATCTCTTTTTTTCTGAATTAACTGCTGTAAAAGATATTAGAAATAATAGATATAGTCAGTTTTTTCATAGGAATATTTCTGACTTTATTGAGTTATGTAAAATTATAAACTAGAGGAAATATTTAAGACCAAGTCAACTATTCAGTTCTGTTTACATGATTCCAAGCAGTATATTTAGTGGCTGCTTTTTATTTCTTTAGTTTCAATACTTTGGATTAGGTGAACTGTTATTTTGCTGCCATGTGAGTACAGGTTCGGGTGCAGCATTGGCCAAAGGACTTAGTTGTTAATAATTTTCATCATCTCTGGCTGCTGGAAGCCAGCTACTGAGTTGGCCGCATCTATAAGCCAAAACCTGTTTCATACATTACTTAAAAGTGTATTCCAGCTCTATTAAAATGTGTTTCCTTCCATCATCTCAATGTCATTTGAAAGAAAGGTAAAACATTTAATAGTGACAACTTGACAAAATTTTTTTTGAGGAAAATGAATTAAGTTGTTACTACAAGATTAGTAAACAACTCTATTAATTTCCAGATTGTTTCAGGCATTCTACATGTCCTATTACCTGATTTTATTAAGCAATCAGTGATGTTTGATCTTTGTCAAATCTAAAGCGGTTCTTTCTTTTTTCTTTTTTAATAGTACTGTTTCTAATCTGGCCATGATCTGAGCTACTCTTTCCATTTCAATAAGGAAGACAAAAGCAATTCCTTGATTAGCAGTATTTTCAATTGTATCCATTCTGAATTCACATTTTTTTTTTACATTAGGTACAACTGTAAACCTCATTCTGAAGCAGAAAATAGACTTCATTTACCACCTTTTAGAACAGATTCTAATCCTGGTTAAGTAGAGCTGAATAACAGCAAAATGATTCATTTAACTTTCAAAAATTTCTTTTTTTTTCCATCTTAGACATATTTTCTGGGGTTCAGCATCCCTACCAATATCCACCATGTCCTTATGACTTGTAGGAGCCTCTTACCCTCTCATTTAAGGACTGCCCCCACTCTTTGTCTTGTATTAACCTAACCACAAGAATCTAGGGGAAAAAATCATCTGACTTGAAACAAGATTGCTAAGGGGTAAGTGGTGGGTCCATGAATAATAAGCACATCTGCAGAGGGGAATTTGCCTTGTAAAAAAAAAAAAAAAAAAAAAAGAATTCAAGTTAAGATTCAATATAATGAGAAGGTAAATGACCTTAATGGAGTTTGAGCTTTAGTGTCAAGAATACTGAAATATTTTTAATACAGTGATAAAATTTTGACCCCATTGTGTTCATCATCATTCTTCCTCTGTGCAAAGGTTTAACAGTTGGGTACTTGTTGGATATTTCTTCATGATAAAAATGATACTGTCTGAAGTGTTAAGTACAATGTCTGATATAACAACAGTTAATAACACAAGAAATTAACTCTTAAAATGATATAATTTCATATACTATGGCAATAAACCAAGGAAGATGTCTCTGAACAGCATGTTTTCATGTTTAACACATCCCCAAAACCCCATTGTTTTTCGGGGGCAGGGGGGGAGAGAAAGTACAGAAGCTAGTCAAATTTACTGAAATTTACTGAGATGGTTCCTTTAAAGTTGTAAAATTTTCTCTCTCTAATAGCTTGTGGAAGAGGTCTTATTATTTTGGCCACAAAGATGCAGGTTAAATGTCAGCAAGAGATTAACTTTATTATATGTCATCAGAGAACATTCTGAAGCTAATAAACCATAATGCAGCTATGTCTGACTTCTGTTGTTCTAAGAGCTGCTTCCTCTGCTCCCCTGCTATTCTCACTTCACACTTGAGCGGGAAGATAAGTGGGACCGCTCAGGACTCCAACTTCCACCAAAAGGAAAATCCATTATCATCTTCAAATAAAAGAATGGCTGATGGTAAAGGTCAACTCACAAGTCCAGTTTTACCTTTGGTTTGTGGATCAGAGAGAAGCAAAGCTACACAGATGTGAAGCAGAGTGCTGACCATCTTTTAAATCTGAAAGCTTATAAAAGGTGGAAAATAGTAACATAATAGAAATGTGTTATCCCTTGCTCCTACTTTAACTTTTTCATTTTAGCAGTATGTTTAAGGAGAGTGAGACCAACAGTCAGGGAGATCTATCTACCACTATGTATTAAGCGCTGCATCATTTAGAAAATGGCCCCGTTAAATTGCCTCTTCACATTTCATAGTACCTTACCCATTTTTATTTAGAATATGTCTGCTTAATAATTAAATTTGATATGTGAAGTTTTGAATATAAGATTTTATTCTTAAATAAATTGAACAATATTGTGTATACATTCACTAGGAGACATCAGTCTTTCTGGTTCTTGATTAAAGAAGATACATGAAGAAAGGGGATTCATTATTAAAATTAGAATCTGTAGTTAAGGGAAAGTTACTAATTTAATCTTTGCTACTGAAAAGAACTTAAAAATTGTTCTACTTCATAACCTTATCAAGTAGAGCATGGCATATTGAAAGCAATGAATGGAATATTTTCTGATGACTGAGCCCCTTATCTTTACTATCATCTTCCATATCATTTTTACCAGAAAACAATAGACTTGAAGGTCCTCAAGATGTAGGAGAGATCTTATCAACTGCAAAGTATTCCTTAGAATTTCTTTTTTTATAAAAGTAATCCAAATTGCCAATTTTTCTCCATTGTCTTTATTTCAAATGGAGATTGCATTTAAAGAAGATTCTATTAACTGCAACATCTTTCTGTACCCTCATCAGAATTGAATCTGTGATAATGTGATGAATGAACAGAAATAAATTTCCTTATTTTCCAATTTCCTGTTAATGATCTTGTTTAGCAGAGCAAAAACAAAATGGTAGTTTCATTTGCATTAGGAAACATTTATTAAAAATCACTTTATAAACATCTTCACTCACTATATCCTTATTATTCTTGCATATGTTTTACTGTATTATACTTCAGCTTCAATAATTTCTTAAGCTATATTTTGCTTCCTTAATAACTTTTGTAGCTTCCATTTGCTATATGAAGAGACAGTTTATCCTCCTTAGCTTTCTAGCCATGGATTTGATGATTTGATGCTATGCCTCTGTTGATAGCCTTTCTCCAAGCATCCAGAATCTCAAATCTTCCTCTTTCCCACAGTGCAGTTTGTATAATCTCCATCCTAACTACTCAATCAAGTTCACTATTGTGTAAATGTGAACTCTTATGAATACTTTAATACCATTGTTTTATGTCATTGTCAAGAATGTTGCCCTTTTAACATCTACATTCCAAATGACATTGAATACTTTGATGATTTTTAATGAAATACCAGAGTGTTCTCTATCACATATCACTTCTGGGTGTGTAATTATTGGTTGCTTCTCTCTCTCTCTCTCTCTCTCTCTCTCTCTCTCTCTCTCTCTCTCTCTCTCTGTATGTATGTATGTATGGTAGGCAGACTCCTTAATGCTCTCTAGTACTAGGTATTCAAAATGTTAATCCAGCTAGCTCGCAACCTTTTCTATATAATAGTTTCCGGGGAAAATGCCTTAAAATTTTAGTGCATATAGCATTTCTAATTACCCAGGAAAAATATAAGTACATTTTCTATTGTCAGGCTGTAAAACAATATCCCTTTAGCCTTGCTTGCTTTTCTTCAGAAGCTGCTGCCTTCTGACCCCTGCTGTTATACCACTTTAACTACTTCAGCCCTTTTTCCCTTTTGCTATTGGTAGGGATTTAGATTTTAACTCTGTCCATCCCTCACCCATAATAATTCCAAACCCAGGGAGGATTATCTGAAATTTATTCTCTCAGCTTTTAGAGTTTTTCACACAAATAGCCACTTCTAAGGGTAAAAAAAATAATCCATCACCCCAAGGGCTGTCTTGGGAGGGATGCTAGAGGCAGTCAGTCAGTCATTTTAAAGGGAACCTCATCCCTCATTAACTACCCAATGATGGGTTCAAGAGTTTGCCAAGTGGTCCCCAAAGTCCAATACCTATGAACCTCCCCAAATGTGCCTCATAATAGTCTGAAAAGTAGATATTAACTAAAAGAGGCTATGTATATGATTCTTACCAGAAGAAAGTTCTACTCCAACATGAGTTTGGTATTAATACTTGGACAAAATATGTGTGTCTCAACTTTAAAATGACACATTTTGATGAAACTGATATCATAAAAATGCTACCCCCTTTCAAGCCTACTACCACTACACTCATTTGCATTTTTTTTTACATTTCCCATATTAAAAAAATACAACAGTATTCTTTCTGGTGAATCACATTTCATTTAGACTATTTTATTTTTAGTTTACCTGTTTTATCTTTTAAAATAGTTTTTGCCCCAAATCAGAATCACAAAAATTGAAGCAAGAATTTGAAATTGGTGAGTTGCAATTTGAATCACCCTTTGGCATTTTGCAAGTAGACATGTATCAATAGAAAGTGAAATTTTTAGAGCTACAAAGATTTTCAATTCAGTTAATAAGTCCTTTCATTTTGAGAGTAATGAATAGGTTTCCAACTTGATATTCATAGGGAGCTTTCTGAGTTCTCCTTCTGCAGGCAGAGTGAGAGATATGGACCAGAATCTGGCTTTCTGACTACCATAATGTACTTCTACTCCAGCTAATGGATGTGCATCTCTGCTCACATTTAATGATAAAATTTAGGTCTAGGTATAATAATCAGGATTCCCAGTCAGAATTTTGCTCCTTCCCAGTTTTTAGACAGCATCCTACCTACTACCAAAACACATGACCAGCTTTTATTAAATGCCGTATCTCTCATGTGGCCAGCTATCTTAGGTTATTGCCAGTAATAATTATTGTCACATCAATAAATTTTCTCCTTCAAATGCACTTTGAAAAAAACCTAGGGCGAGATTTGATCTATTTAGCAATATAAATATATGAATCACTTATATATAAGATGCACTCTTACTGTTGGAAGAATTCTGAAGTGATCATATGTTGCTAATAGCTTGTGAGTAGGGGCAATTTTTTAAAAAATGGATTTAATTTCCCACCAGAGTTGTGATTTCTCATTAACTTTTTTAATAAAGATAATTTTTAATACAGCCAAAATTTTTGAGAGTTCTTAGTGTACCTGGTTTTAGGATTTAGAAATTAATATAATCAGTGGTTAGTTACCCTTGAGAAGTTCTAATTTTGTAGTCCATATATTCACCTCAGATCTGTGAGTCACCTGAATTGGTAAGAAAATATGTGATTGTGTGTCCATTCCTTTTTTTTTTCCTCCTGTGCAGAAAGACATGATTTTCGTAACTTCTCCAGGTGGTTATAATCAAAAAAAAAAAAAAAAAAAAGAAGAAGAAGTATTAATCCAGTCCAACATTTGCTCTAGTAGGCATACTTTCAGAAACTTTATTGACCGCTTTGTTTTGTTTGACTTCTTACAGGTAAAATGAAAACATATTTTATTTTATCTCCATTTTCCTGGTTTTTGGCTGTTAAATAAAATAAAGCAGTTTATTGATACTTCTGGTACCAAAAACATTTAAAGTGGGCCTAATATTTTTCATTTCTTAGTTATATATATATGTATATATATATACATATATACACACACACATATATATATATGTTATATATAGATATATCCCTGAACTCCATACTACTAACCAGTTATTGTATCCTTGGTTTGAGGTTAGATCCATTTCAAAATGTATCATCAGTTGTATACAATATTCTTGTATAGAGCATAGCAAAAAATGTTTTCCAAGTTAGAATTTACTGTGGCATATGGAAGAGTTAACTCCTTCAAAGTCACACTCTATAACTTAAAAAGAGTAAATAACTGCTGCTTTCATGGAGAGTTAGTTTTCTTTTAAGGCTAAGAGATCTCAAAGAAATGTTTTCAACTAGGATAAAACAATATATAACCTTCCTGTCAAGAATTTTTGGTCATCTACTTTTCTTTAGATCCTGGATGCTGAGCATGGTAGTAGAACTCATTGTAGCATAGAGTTATTATCACTGCAAGCTGTTCTATTTAAGGCTTAAAGAGCTTAACTATGTATAGATTGATAATATGATAACCAATATTTCTTATGAATTTTTGTGGTTTATTAAGCATTTTTAGATAGATATGAATTGTTCTAGAGGGTATAATCTTTTATAGTCCCATTGACTTCCCTCAGAATATATTGTTATGCTTTCCCTCCTCCCCCTCTACCCTCTGTATTCCTTATACACCAGGCTAGTTTATTGTTTATTAGGCACAGGGAATAAAAGAATAATTTAAGATAATTTAATTCAGTGTATCACATCTCTACAAAGTGATACTGAAGTTGTTTTTGTTTTTATAATCATGAACACTATATCATGATTTAGACAAATTGATTTCATAATCAAGCAGTTCTGTGACATTGAACATGACCCTGAGGTCAGTCTCTCATCATTAAATGAAAGCATCAGTACCCATGACCTCTGTCTTTCAAGTTGAATAACCTAGAACAAGGTATTCCACTACTCCTAAACTAAGCTTCAGAGTTTATAGCAGTTATAGGCCAATGATATTTCTTTGGATCTACATTTGTAGATCCAAATGTAAGAATGCATTTGATAAGAATGCATTCTGAAAAATGTTTCATTGGGCAATATTGTGTGAAAGTCATGGAAATATGGTCTGTGAAGCCACTGTTGATGTAAAATACTACAACGTTGAAAAGGTTTGTTATGACAAAGGCAATGGGAATTTGAATCCACTGTCATATATGCTATCTGTTGTTGACTAAAACATTATGTGGTACTTGTCAGATGGTGTATTTTATAATTGAAGGGAAAAAATAGAAGGTGTGGTGGGCAACTCTTCATTGTTGGTTGTTAGTCTCCTATGGAATGCTTTATTCTATCTGAGGCAAGGAGAAAGAAGGGGGTAAGGAGCAAGAGCTGGTCACTGGTATAAGTTATAAGATGAGAGATATATATCCTGAGAGACTGTCATTGTAGACCTTGTGAAACTCTAGGAGAGAATAGAAGTCTCAGTGTCTTAATGAAAGTCAATTACACCATGTTGGAGAAAGGGATATACACCTTACTTCTGCCAAAAATCCCTGGGTATTCTGGCCTCTGAAAAGTCAAAATGAATTGCAAACTTGGTGTAGATCTTGTAACTGTTGACACCAGCAGATAAGTACCTGACTCTTTCCTGGGCATAGAATGTGGGCAAGGAGATGCTAGAACTCCTGTATATGACTGTGACTGACAGCCTGTTACACAGACATTCCCAAACATCTGCTTAGAACTGCCAGTAAAAGGGTAGGAGGCTGAGAGCCTCTACCAGAGCAGAACAAAAGTGGAGATCTGGTCTGAGCATCAACATCAGGAAATCTCAATTAATGGTGTAATTAAGTAACTTATCATATATCATCTTACCACAGAGTGTTTGCATCTTTAATCTTTAATTCAATCCATTCTATTTTGGTTCCAGTTCCCCTTCAGTTTAAATTGTTCATTGTAAACATAATAAGTAAATATAGATTCTCTAGGCTCTTATCCAAAAAGCAGAACTTTGAGAATTTTTGAATGTATCTTGATGCTTGTTGAAGAAAAGACTATAGATATTTTCATCCTGGCTAAAGCACAAGTACATTCTAACCAGTTTGCATTAGCAAGAAAAAAATAATTTCTTTATTTCAACATTTCATTTCTTCTCACAACATATTCCTCTAATTTTGCATCTACCTTCAGGTTGACTTTGGAGGATCATCTCATCTATTAATGATCTTTAAACATATTATAACAAGAAGTGTCAGCATATAAATGTTGAAAGGTTTACATATAATCCTGGTGTTACTTACATCATGCAAGTATCAGATTGATTATATTTTTGCATGACTTCATGGAGCTCAGTGTTTTCTGCAAAGGCTCCACAAGTTATAGCAAGTGAACTTCTTTCAAGTGACTTCATGGGAAGAACGCACCAATGATGGGAGCATGAGCTGGAAGGGGAAGGACAGTAGAGAAATACCATGTGGTGACTCACTGAATGGCATGAAACTGAGTAAGTGTAGTCCCTCCTCCATTCTTGGATGACTATCAACCATTCTTAGAGAAAGGAGCACATTTTAAAAATCAGTGAGTATATTGAAGCTATATAAATCCTGGAGGGAAATAATGAGTAAAATATGCTGTCAGACAATGCAGTTTACAAAGAAAAAGATGATATAATAAAGGATTATGGTAGTGTCTGATCCTGATTATATAAGGAAAAAAATAACAAAAGCAGACAGCATTCAAGATACCCACTGTTTAAACATGAGTTTCAGACAAAAGCTCTCTTCCAGTTGAAGTTCCTTTTTATTTTAGAAACTATTACTCACTAGAGAAATTCTGACCTAATTACAATGTGCATTTGAATTCTCAGAATAAAGAATTAAATGCTGAATGACAAAACCTATTTTAGTGCTAAAGATTGTATAATATCCTTACAGTTTAGCATAACCTGGTGTGAACTTTGACTCCATGCTTAGATCTACAAGAGGAAGCACCAATTATAGCAATTATGTTTATAATTCAATATTTTTATTAAATAACAAAGATCTAGACATTGTAAATATATATATTCAGGTCAGTGGTCCAATTTTCATTTCAATTTAATACCAAGGTTGGTTCTTTGACATTCATAGGACTAAGAGCAAATGAGGCAAATGAGAAAGATCTTTTAAATTGACTGCCTTCCCTATCACTCAATATCAGTGCAAATCTGAGTCACTTGTCTCTGAAACTACTTTTAAATCTGCAAAATAGTAATACTATCTTGTATTTCTGAGGGTTTCTGTGAAGATAAAGCAAACTGACATTGCACATTTTCTTATATGGTGTCTGATATTCAGTATACACTCAATATGTAATGGCTTATTTACACATGTTAATAAAAATATTGGGGATAATTTAAAGCACAAAGCACAGGTGAGGAGTGCAAATGATATGTCTCTGAAATACACCACTTAATACTTTTTACAGCCTTGTGTAAAACCAAGAATACAGTAGTTGCATAAGAAAGGATTATTAAAAATGTATATTGTCTTTAAGCATACTACTCTGCAGGTTTTATGATGTCTTGTATTATAAAGAGTTGAAACCAGAACTATTTTAAATTCGTTAGATGTTTAAATTTAAACATTATGCTACCTCACAAAAGGGTGAAATCAACTGACTGGGAAGCTTAATCTTTTGTATCTCCCTGAGTTTTGACAATTACTTTAAAAGGCTGTTCCATCACACAAGTATTCCGTTTTGCCTAACACCCTTTCCAGTATCATAGAACTAAAGATACTATATCGTTTCTTTGCAATTAGATACCACTAATAGATGGAAGAGTACCTTTTAATTAGCATGGAAAGGTTTTCATATGCTGAAAAGAGATTTTATAGCATAGCGACAGAATTATCGAGGATACTATCTCAATCGAATATGGTTTGTCTAACCCACAAGATATCTGCAATAGAATTTAAGCATATTATGATATCATATTAGTAGAAACAAGTCAAAAAGAAACCAAATGGTTTCACTAATATATGGGATATAGTGAAAAAAATAAACAAAAGCCTTGAGGAAAAATCAAAACAAGCTAAGCACCTAAATGAAGCACACAATTTTGGGCAGGAGGGAAAGGGGGGGGAATAGTGGAAGGTGGGAGGGTAAGTCCCTGGGATTACAATGATGTGAAATTTATATATATATATATATATTAGAAAAAAATAAAAAAGAAAAGAATTTAAGCATATTAATATAATGAGTATATATTAATAATTGTATAGAATACAGTATATTTAATGCTAAAGGAATTCATTCCTAATGTTATAAACTTCATTATAAAATGAGATTTTCTGCATTTATATATTTTTTGTCATTGAGGTAGCATTGATTCACAGCACTGAATATGATTAAATGTATAAAATTGCACATGTTCAGAGGTGTGCTGCCACATCTCCCAATAAAGTACTGATATTTCTCCACAATAATCTTTTTACAACCTCCACATTTTGCTCTCTAAACCCTTCCTACCCAGCTGGTAGCCTCCATTCAACAATCAAATTTCTAGACTTGGTAACAGGTTTGGTTTAGTCCAACTCTGTTTTGCTTCTCTATGTATAAGTCAAACTATGCAGTATTTTTTCCACTTTTGGCTTATCACTTAGCATTACCCCATCCAGTTTCAACCATGTTGTAACAAAGGCATTGCTTTATAATAAGTGGTATTTATCTAACTCCTCTGGAAAAAATTGTAGAGATTTATCAAAATATAAAAATAGATCCACCACATGATCCAGCAATTGCACTCTTGCTATCTACCTGAAGAACATAGAAACCCCTATTCCATGGCAAAGCCACCTCAGTTCCAAGGACAGATGAATGGAATGAGACAATGCAATTTATATAGACTTTAAAAGTCTATATACTTTATATATTTAATATATATTTATTATATATAATAAATACTCATCATTTATCATTAGATAAACTCAAATCAAAGTTATAATGAGATACCACCACAAGATGAAAATAATGTCAGAATGGCTCACGGTATAATGATCAGAAAGCACCGGGGAGGATGGAATGAGACAATGCAATTTAAATAGACTTTGAAAGTCTATATATTGCTACGGACCGGCCGTGCAAGAAAGACCACTGAGTGCGGGCTTCAGGCAGACAGGAGAAACTTCAGGCAGGCGAATGATGGTCACAGACACGAATTTAGTGAGCGAGGAATCTGCTGCTTTATTGTAGGTTTGCAAGCTACTTTTTATATTGTTTAAACGAGCTATTTCGACATTTTATCAGGAGGGGCACCTTGTGAGTAGTGGGTACATTATCTCAGTGAGGGGCAGGAATGACCTCGTGAGTACAATTATCATTGAGCGCGTGAGGACCATATGGCGAAAGACAGAAATCAGTATCTTAAGAGAAAATAGATTATCATTAGATACTACTAAACATTCCTAAGCAATCACTTTTAGTGAATCAGGATAATTAAAGTTGGTTACAAGTCACCCAAGGTTATTCCTTGGTTGTAAAGCTTATCTGGTTCTCCCAGTTTTCCTTGCCTCAGGCTCATTCTAGTATCTCAGTGATTCTCCACAGAGAATCTAATTAAAATATAGAATCTGATGGCGGGGCTCCTACATTTTCTTAATAAAGATGCAGTTCATGACTTCAGCACTCTTATACCTGGGGTCCGGAGAGCTACGCCCCTAGGGGTCCCCAGATTCTGGTCAGCTCCCAGTTTGTTCCTCCTGCGGGGGGCAGAGAGCTTAACTTGCAAAGATTCAGATTACAAGTTCTCATCTCTGAGATGGGCTCCCACAATATATATTGCATTGTCTCATTCCATTCATCTGTCCTTGGAACTGAGGTGGCTCTGTATGAAGTGTTGCAATTTACATAGACGTGCATATTTGCCATGAATAAGGGTTTCTATATTCTTCAGGTAGATAGCAAGAGTGCAATTGCTGGATCATGTGGTGGATCTGTTTTTATATTTTGATAAATCTCTACAATTTTTTTTTTCCAGAGAAGTTAGATAAATCTGCTCTCCGGCAACAGTCTATGAAATATCCTTTTTTCTTCATCCTCCCTGGTGTTTTCTGATCTTTATACCATGGGCCATTCTGACATTATTTTCATCTTGTGGTGTTATATCATTATAACTTTGATTTAAATTTATTTAATGGTAAGTGATAATGAGTATTTATTCATGTATCTATTAGCCATCTGTATATTTTCTTTGAAGAAGTGTTTTTTAGCTGTTCTGCCTATTTTCCCATTTTCTTCTTGCTGACTTGTATGAGTTCTTTGTAGATCTTATATATTAGCCTCTGTTGGATGTACAATGTGGAAATATTTTTTCTTTATTCAGTAGGGTGTCTTTATGTTTCAGTCATAGTATCTTTTGTTATTCAGTTACTTTTTAGTTTCATGTAGTTCCATGTGTTTATAACCTTTCATTTCTCTTGCTATTGGAGCAAATCTACAAAGTCAACTCTGTAGCCAATGCTGTGGAGTATCTTGGATATTTCTTTTCTATGTATTTCATGGTTATAATTTTGTATCTTTATCTTTTATCTATTTTGGATTGATTTTTGTGTGAGATGGTAGTATAGTTTAGTTTTTTTTTTTTTAATGTGACTGTCCAGTTTTCTCAATTGCACTGAAGAGAGTTTTCTTGCTCCAGTCTTCAGTGTTGATTCTTGCCTCCTTTGTTGTAACTGTCCATATAGGTGCGGGTTTATTTCTGAAATCTTTATTTCATTGATCTGTGTGTCTGTTTTGTTCCAATACTATTTTGTCTTGACTACTATGATTTTGTAGTATAATTTTGAAGTCTGAGAGTGTAATCCACCATTCTTTTGCCATATATATGTGTGTGTGTGTATATATATATACATATATATATACACACATATACATATATACATATACATATATATATACATATACATATATATGTATATTTGGAAAAGTAGGGTCAGGTTTGCTTTTGGCAATTTTGGTGATTTTGTGTTCCACATGGATTTAATAATGATTTTTTCTATGTCCTTGAAGAATGCTCTTGAAAATTTGATAAGAATTTCGTTGAATGTATGTTACTGTGACTAGATGGCTATTGTAATAATGTTACTTCTTACAAACTATGAACAGTGAGTACTTTTTCCATTTCTTCATTACTTCTAGTTCTCTTTAATGTGTCTTATAATTTTCATGTTACAGGTATTTTACCTATTATATTAATTTTTTATGTTACTATAAATGGGATTCTTTTCTTGATTTTTTTCTCTTCTAATTTGTTTGTATATAGAAATGATACTGGTTTTGTAAATTGATTTTTAATCTGCCACTTTACAATATTGCTTTTTGTTGTCAGGAGTTTTTAGTGGAATATTCAGGATTTTCTGTGTATTTATCATTCTTTTGCTATACTATAATAAACAAAATTTACTACTTTCTCACTATGCACTGCATTTATATTTTTTCTTCCCTGACTGAGCTATAATTTGTTGAGTACTACTTCTTTAAAAGGACACCCTTTTCTTGTACCGTATCTGCGGAAACTCAGATGACAGTTTAGTATGTTATGGGTTTGTCATATAAAGTCTTTATTACATTGAGATAGGTTCAAATATCACAATGTACTAAGATTTTTTTTCATATAAATGGTTTTTGACTCTTATCAAATGCTTTTTTTACATTAAGGCCAGGCATGGTCGCACATGCCTGTAAGTGGCAGCCTAGGAAGCTGTTGCTGGGCCAGGGATCACAGTTTGAGTCCTGTAGGGGTCACGTAGCAAGACCTAGTTCCAAAGAAATATAGCTGGGCATTGTGGCATGTGCCTGTAATCCAAGCTACCTGGAAGCTGAGACCAGGTATTGCTTGAGTCTGTGGTACCCCAGGCAACATAAACCTGCGGTTCTACAGGCAAAAATAGAGAAACTAGTCTCAAAAAAAAAAAAAAAAAAAAAAGCATTAATTGATATGATAGGGTTTTTATCTTTCCTTTAATTGTGATAGTCAATTATATTGACTGTCAAATGGTGAGCCAAACTTATATCCTTGTAATAAACTCCAGTTGGTCATTATTTCTCATCATTTTAAAACATTGTTGAAATCAGTTTACTAGGATTTTGTTGAAGATATTTTTTTTAATCTATGTCCATCAGGGAGACTGGTCTGTAATGTTTTGTGTGATGTTCTACCTGTTTTCACATTGAGGCAATTAAAGATGACCCCATAAAATATGCTTTGAAGTACCCCTTTTAGTTTTCTGAGGAGTTTGGAGGAGTTGGAAGTTTTAGTTGAACTCACTAATGAAACATCTGGCCCTCTGATTTTTTGTTCCCTGACTTAGATTTGGTTTGTTCAAGTTCTCTATTTCTTCTTAATTCAATCTCAGAGTTGTATGTCTCTAAAAAAATGTCAGTTATAAGGTTATTCCCTTTGTTGCGTACAAATGTTTATGGTAATTTCTTGTGGTTCTCTGTAATTCTGAGGTATCTGTTATCACTATTTTAGTACATTTCTGATTCTATTAGTTTTTTTTATTTTTCTCTAACATGAGACCTGATTATTTTGTTTTTCAGAGAAATGTACTATGATTTTTTTATTATGAAATGTTTTATGATTTGTCTTTGGGGTTTTAAAAAATTTTTCCGATTTGGTTATTTCTTCTTTAGTTTTTTATTATCTTTCTTTGACTAGCTTTTTGAGTTTTGTTTGCTCTTTCCTAGCTATTTAAGGTGAGCTGTATGATTGCTTATTTGAGCTCACTCTTTTCACTATATATGTTCCTCTTCATATTTTTTCTTCTATGTTCCTTAAGTTCTGATAGTTCATGTTTTCATTTCACTCTCTGTTTTTTTTAGGTTTTCCTGTTTCCCTCATTAAGTTAATATTCAGTCAATACTGTGTTGTCCAGACTCCACACATACGAGAGGTTTTCCTTCTTGCTTTTTATTGTTATGAGAGAAGATACTTAATATTTGAGGATCTGCTATTTCCATTCTATCCTTAATTTCCGGATTCTGTTTCCTTTCTTTGTGTGTGCACATGTGTGTATGTACATATGTCTTCTCTTTCAGCTATTTTCTTTAGATGAGAACTCCTTTTAATAGACCCCCTTTTATAGGGGTGGCATAGTGTTTGCAAACTCTTTCAACTTGCCTGGGAACACCTTTATTTATTCTTCTGTCTGCATCTTGGAGGAGTATCTTGCAGGATAAAATACTCTTGATTGGCAGTTTTTATTCGCTAAACATTCTGAATACAACATTCCTTACATGTTGTGTTTTCTCAGAGAAGTTAGAAGTTTAAAGATTTTCTGCTAGTTTTGCCTTAGTTACATTCAATATTTTGTCTTAAAGTCTTGAAAGTTTCATGACTATGTGTCTAGGTTTCATTATATTCAGATAGCATGATGTTTTTTACCTTAATGGACATCTATATTTCTTTTCCAGGTTTGGAATGTTTTGACTATTACTAATTTGAATGAATGTTCTGTTTCCTCTCTCTTTCCCTTCTGGAATACCTAATATTCTTATTTTGCTTTTCCTAATGGAGTCAGATAAATTTCAAAGCATTTCTCCCCATTTTTTTCTCTTTCTACTTCCACCTGTTTTACCATTTTTTAAGGTAGGTTGCTGATTTAATCTTCCATTGGTTCTATTTTGCCTCTATAGCTTTCTCCACAAATTTTTTAATCTCTTCTCCTGATCATTTTACATCTTAATTCTCCATTACATCTTATTTAATGCTTCACTTTCAGACTTCTATTCAGTAACTTTTAGTGTTTCTCAGAAAAGTAATCCATCTATCTGTTTTCTTCTATCATTTTGAGTTTTTTGTTTTCTTCCCTTTCTTGTATTTCTTTAGCATTGCGATCTTGAATTCTTTATCTAATGGAAAGAAAAGTTTCTTATGGTTTTATGGTTGGATACTGGAAATTTGTTCTTTCCTTATGGTCACATATTCCCTTGAGAACTCAAGTTGCTATATGTTTTAAGTGCACTTGGCAGTGATGTACAGGTTGCAGAAATTCTAATTTTCCAGCATATTGTGCTGTTGTTGTTGTTTTTTTTTTTAATCTGTTTGTTTATCTTAAAGAGAATTGGTCTGTAGCTGCTTGATCAGGGGACATGGGAGGGACCAGGAAGAAACCAATTGCTGGTGATGGTGTGGGGTAGAAGGTTGTTTGTGTTTGTAATACTGTCAGTAACTTCATCTTCCAAGTTCCAGACTTGAGTCTCTGCAGCAGTTTCAATACTCTCAGCATACTTAATCAGGTCAGTCGCAAAGGATAGAGGAAGGAATACAGTCTGGCACACTATCCTTTCTTTCTTCATTTGGGACCAGGCTTCCTGACCTTGGAACTGGGAATGAGAACTCCAGCTCCAGTGCCTCTGCATTTATGTCCTCTCAGTCAAAGGCATCCCCAGTTCTCCCCTTTCTAACTTTGCTGGCTGATGGCAGCAATTCTCTCTTTTTTTTTAATTTACTTTTATTCTTTAAATCACATCCTCAGTAAATTTTTTTTGTATTCCCCCTCCCCTTCCTCTGGTGCCCCCCTCCATTTTCTCACACCATTTTCTCATGCTCTGCTAGTCTGTAGTAAGTTCATTAGTCTCTTTCTTTCCTGTGGTAGTATTCTTTCAATCGGTGAGGGACTGTGTTTTTGAAACTAGGTGAGCCTTGTTGGTAGGTTTTCAGGCTTAAGTTTGCATTGGGTTCCAGTCTATAATTATTTGTGGTCTTTCCATGCTTTCTTGTTGAAGGCTGTCTTCTCCAATCCTATCTCTGTTGTTTGCTTCTTTCCTTATGGTTCTGGCTTCAGATTTAGGGTGTCTCACCCACTGCCAGTGTGAGTGAAGAAGTTTCTCTTTGGATATAGGGGTTTGTAATTGACCATTATAGATCATCTCCTCTACTTCAGTTTGCAGCTTTGCTGTGGGACCCATGAACCCATTCTTTGGCCTTCCTTTCCTCTAGTGTGGTGTGTGTGTGTGGGGGGGTGTGCCTTGCTCTCCTAGAAGGTGTCTCTGAAATGAGGTCTTGGGTATTCTAGACCCAGTGAACACATAGGTGCATTTCATGACATCATGTTTCCATAGTTGTTCTCTTTCTCGCATGCACTTGTTCTTTTGGTTGTCCATCTGCTATGTCTAATTCAGGCTTGTGGGCTGAATTTTTACCTGGTTCCTCACCTGTTTTATGATAGGATTTGTGTTATGTATGTTCTTCCTCCTCCTGAAGATTGACTGGAGTGAGAGTGAAATGAAAGGGCCACTCCCCCCACCCACATGCCAGTACCTCCCTACATGGGGGTGGGGCCTGAATGGCCACGCCTGTGCTGTTCAAGACCCCCTTTGACTGAGGGCTGGAGGCAACATGCCTTGGTCTGGGCTGAAGATGGCTACCCCATGCAACAACCATCCATTGGTGGATGGTGCTAAAAATCCACCCCGTCCTCCCTCCCAGGCTCTCCAAGATGGGAGGGGCTACCCAAGGTCTCCCCTCCACGTGCAGCAACCTGGAGGGGGTGTGGCCCCTCCCACCTGTGGAAGGGGCAGAGCCCCAGACCACATGAAGACATCTATGGTGACCTGGTTGCCCCTGGAGATGGGGAACAGCTGGACTGCACCACACTGCACCCTCTGGACTAGAGGACATAACCTACCCAAGGCCTCCCCTCCAGGTGTGGCCTGATGGCAGCAATTCTAAAGTTTACATTACAGGCCCCCAAACCAGTAGTAGCCTCCAACTACTTCTCACCATTTGGTTGAATGGAATTTAATGTATTTTGTGCCCATACTGGTGTAGTCTGTGCCGGTATCCATTGTTAAAGAGGTTTTCTAGTTTTGCCCCAAGTCACAGCATTCTTTGAGTTTGGTGATGTACTAAAATACTTTCTGATTATCTTCCTGTTAGCAAGCATGGGATCTCTTCTGATGTCATCTTGGTAAGAATCTCTCCTGCACAAATATTTTTAAAGAAAAATTTTCCTTGATAGAGATATTTCATTAAAAAAGTCAAAATATAATCTAAAAAACTCCTTACTGGTATTTATTCTATGATAAATTATGAAAATGAATGTATTCCTCTATTCGTTTTGCTTTTGTCATTTAGTTAATACCACTTTAGATTGCTTCAGAGATGGGAAACTTGCCTTAAAGTAGAATAACACTTAGAATCACTCTCCACACCTCATGCACATACAAAGGGGTCATGATGCATTACTAATCTTATTGTACTTATGGATTCACTCAAGTAATTTGCATCTAATTCAAGATTTCCTCCAGAAAATTGCCTTTGATTTACTTTCTAATTGCAGGTTAGCAAGGAAATTAACATTTCTTAAGCCACAGAACAACAGAGGTAAGTTAAATTCAGAGCTAATTGTGAGGGTAGTTAGAGAAATCTAAGCAGGGCTTTCCCCACAATAAAGGATGTTGAGCTTTCCCTGAATGCAATGGCAAGTGCTTAGGCTAGGCAGCTGAGGTCTAGCTAATGAATTGGGTAATTTAAGCAGGAAAGGATTAAATGGGCACTGATGATCAATGCATAAGTTAAAGTGTTGATTTATTGGCTCTCAGTGCTTACTCTAAGACTAAATACAAGAAACTCATAAACCAATAAATGATGCATAGTGAAATGTTTTAGCATAATATGAAAATATATTAGATAATAAAACCAATGATGATAAAGACAGGTTCTATGCATTAGGATATGATCCTTGTATTTATAACTCTTCCAACATTAATGCTCTTTCATCATAATGAGTTTGCACTTTAGCAGTTCTCTTACTCTGTCAAAAAGCAAGTCCTTTAGTAGTTAACTATTCAGTATGAATCCTTTAATACAGATACACACACACATGCACACCTCTCTGTGTGAGCATGTGTGAGTGTATGAACAGAAAAACAGAAATAAAGAAAAAGAAGGAGCAGCTCTAATATTTGCAAGAGTAGATTGCTTCTGTTAATAAATCCTCAAGGGAAAAGTGAATACCTCTACACTCTCTGCTAAATTTGACCTTTGGCATTAAGTAAATGCTTCCAAATTAAGCTACCTTTCTTGTGGATTAAGACTTAATATAGTAAAACCAGTTAACTCTTGGGTGTTAAAATTTTTTTCATGGAGGCAATAAATATTGCCTGAATAAGTGGAAATAAATTTTTATACATTGGGATCATCTCCAGTTCGATTAATTTGAAAGTGGGTAAAAGGAAGACTTTTTGACTATAACTTTAACTGTTTACACCTATCTGCTTGCTACTCTCTACAAAGCAGGCTACAAACTCCTCATTAGTGGTTTTACTGATCACCTTTACCATTGATATGCAAACATCAGATGCCAGCTTCTCTCTGCTTTCTTTCCCTCTTTCAGACCTAAAAAGAAAAACTTTAAAACACAGTTTAAACTTTCCACTCGTAGGTTCTTACTACCATCCCCAGCCTTCTCAACCAAATACCAAACCAATGTAAGATAATCAGTGCAGACTAATTTATTTCTAACAAAGTGATTTTTAATTATCTTAATAATTACAAAAGAAACATGTAAGACTCAGAATACTTTAACATTGTCCAAAACCTTTCTCAGTATTGTCTAAAGTCCTTTCCCATATTGCCCCAAATATCCTCAGTCTCTCAGTCCTGATCATCTCACCAATGTCCAGACAGAGTCCATCTCCAGACACTTGAAGACATGTTTTTTTGACTGCTCCTCCTTGTCTTCCATGCTGTCTTCTTCTTGTCACCTTTAGGTAGCAGGAACTCCATGGTGCCAAACCAGCAAAGTTTACTTTTTTTCTCAGGTCTAACTTTTGCACGGCCTCTTTCAGACACAAATCAAACTCAGCAAAACAAACTCCAACACGGAGTTTAAATCTGCAAACTCCTTAACTACATTCAACACACATGCTGCCAACCTGGGCCAGCCAAGGGTTGCAGACCCTGGGTGGCCACATGGCCAATCTCACATGGCTCACATCTTTACAAGATGGCCGATTCCCATCTCTCCTCCATTGAACCTCTCTCTCTATCCCCTCTCCATATTGGAATCCCAATCGAATCGAATCCTTCTCTTTGTTTGCACACCCTTTATATACCCTGATTTCCCATCTTCCAGGAAACCTGTTTTACCTTGACCATTTCACTTTTTTCCTCCCCCTGCATTTCCCTGAAGAAAAATTCCAACTAAGGTCATTCTCCCATTTTAGCATTACCTGTCCTTAAAATCTGCAATCTAAAACAGGAAACAATAGGGGGGGGGGCACACCCTATCAAATTCAATGACACAATTTGTCTTCAAATTTTCTTAACCTGGTCAATATCAGCCCTGCATGATTTCTTACACCAGGGGTCATGGTTTGTAGTGCTGATTTTCAAACTGATAAATTTATATTTTAGAGTAGAAAGTCAGGTAGAGCATATAAGTCATGCAATTCATGTAATTGGAAAAAAAAATCCTAATTTCATAGAATATTAGTCGCTATTGCATATTACTTAATGACAGGCTGTAGACAGAAATCTTTCCATAGAAACAACAGAAAAAAAATTCATATTCTTGCAAAACCTTCAGTTTATCACTTTTTTTGTACTACAGATTATCATGCTCCAAAGGGTCATGTGTTATATCTTTAAGCATACTGTTAAAACCCTGGGGTATACTTTTCTTATAAAATCAAGTTTATTGGGATGCAATTTATATTTAATAAAATATACTCCTATGTGTAGAATATTGTTCAATGAGTTGTAATGAACATATTTGCTTGTGCAACTGCTACCCTAGTCAAGACACAGAATACTTCTACACCTCAAGCAACTTATAGAATTTTCTTCCCTGAAAGGGTTTCATACCCTATTTGAGTTATCACTGCTTTTGCTTCAGCACCTGGAAGATGGTTGAAAAATCAGATATATTCCCGTGTTTAGAATGTCACCTTCCACACATAACTAATAAACATGCTGTGTGTTGAAGGACAGAGACATGAAAGTATTTTTAATACTTTAGGTTGTAGTACATGTAAATATTATAATTATACAATTTTATTTTTGTGTCTTTCTCATGGAAACAATATTAAGCAATATACTTATATCACTGGAGACTGACATAAAGAGTATTGGACAAACCTGCATTCAAATTTTTGGCTACTATTTCAGTTTTCATTCAAGTTATATAACCTGTATGAACCCTAGTTTCCTATTCTGTTAAGTACAGATGATACCCATTTACATAGTTAAGAAAAAAGGGAAAATGAGATCCTATGGATGAATCACCCACTATAGAGATTGTTCCCATTATGAACACACCTTATCCTGAAATTAATTTTACTTTGAAGGCACTATTGTCAGTTCCAATTCTGTTCAATATGTCTATTTCCATGATCATAGCTTGTAGCATTCAGAATGCTTAATAGAACTACAATATTCTTAATTCTGCAGAAAAACATGTAAACTATATCCACACAAGAAATCTAATGTAAAAGAAATAATTTTATTGTATATATTTAGAAAATTAATGCCATTGTTATATTTATCTAATCTAAGATCCAGATATTCTCTTCAACTCTTATCTCATTGTTGAGAAATTTGCTTCCAAAATTGGTGTTGTATTATTTCCCTCACATCTTGTCCATGTAGTTTATGACTTTCTTTATGTGGTACCTCAAAATAACAGCAACAGTTCCAATGCCTGTTTAGCAGATTTATCTAATCTGTCTATTAATATGTCTATTAATATGTCTATTAATATAATATAGATTCAGTTGAATTAGAAAAAAATAGTACACCACTGTAGACTAGGTAAACTATCCAATATTTTTTTTGTCTTTTCTACATAGTCACATTAGGTCCAAATTCTATCTAATACTTAGGGCTGGTTTGTAACTTAGGGAAGGGGTGTGTGAAACTTCTGCTTTACTACTGTGGGAAGATATAGAACTATGTACATGTAATTGCAACTAAAGTAGTTTCTTTATTTGCATCTTTTTTGTGGTATGTGCAGATCTGGTAAGCTGCCACTTAAAATGGTATAAACCTGTCTATTCAGGTTGTCTAAAAGGCATATATCAACACAGGATGGAAGGTGTAAACAGTGTATCAGGGGGAAATGCCTATGAAATTAAATTCAGTGATACTAGGAAATTTATTTGACCATTATGCAGATCTCACCCTGAGTGAAGGAAAGAGGGAAGGAAAGAAAACTGGTGCAAATAGCATAGAAAGCAGGTCTAAGGAAAATTCATTTAAGGGGAATTTAAGAAATTCTAAGGTCATCTAAGAGTTCTTCAGTCTAATTTCCTGTCAGGAGTGTCCCATGTTTCCCAAGAATATCTCTGCTGCAATCAGTCACAGACTAAGAATGGCCCATGGGAAACAAAGCCTCTGTGCAAACACAATGAAGGATTTTAGATTATTGCCAGTTGGTGCTAAAAAATTCATTCCCGCAACTTCATCAAGTAACCCTTTTACAAACTTTATTGAGTATACAAATCATAAGAATTTTTATTAAAATGTAGTTTCTGATTCAGTAAGTCATTGGAAGAATCTGAAATTCTACAGTTCTAACAAGTCCCCAAGACTGGTAATGTCAAGAGCCAAATATTGAATATCTATGGTGGAGAACCCTGAGTTATAGATCAGCCCACTTGCAATCATGGGAACCCAGCTACACAGAATATTTGTACTGAACTGGTTCATAGGGCACAGTCTTTTCTGTAGTTGACTGCACTGTGTCATATGCTTGTCTCTAGGCCAATAACTTGTCATCAGTCTTTGGGGATAATGTTGTATAGTATTTTAATATACAGTGTTTTTAATAGAAAATTGGAAGTATTGCAGTCCAATAGATCAGGATAAAATTGCCATTGAAAATATAATTACTGAAAATATTTCAGGAGCAGGGAATATAACATGTCATGGGGAGTAGACAGTGAAATCAATGGAGTTGGAAGGAAGAAGAGAGGGAGAGGGGGAGAGCAAATCTATGTCAAGAGGTTTACTGTGGTTTTCACTGGAAAGAATTGTCAAGGCGAGGTAAACAGGTTTAGGGTTGGCAGGTTGGAAAATGTTCAGCTTGCTCTGCAATAAACGGACCATTTCTAGTTGTCTGATCTATGCCCCTGAAATGGAAACAGACAGAGTCATTTTATCCACAAGTTCTTGGTGTGCCCAGGCCACAAAAGGGACAGGGAGACAGTGGCCATGTTGACACAGGAGAAAGAACAGTGGAGTGTGCACAGCAAAAGTGTATTTGAACTAAAACAAGGTAAATCTTTCTTTGGAGCAAAAGCAGTAAAGCACCAAAAAGGTCCCATTACCAGAAAGGGTCACGAAAATGATTTGCCATCATCCATCAGAAGGGCTCAGAAGGCTGTTTTTTCCTCAGTTTTTTCTTTGCTTGGGTGATGAGAGAGTATAAGGTTGTATTAAGGGCCAGTTTTTATTTCTTTGGAGCTGCTGCTCACTGGCCTTGACCTTGACCTATCCCTGCACTCTAGACACAGTTGCATAAACTTCTCCTCCAGCTTCCCTGTATCCTTGCAGCCTTCTCCTGACCTTTGTACACTGTGACTGGGCAGGAGTATGTTGACTGTGATACAGAGTAGTGACACAGTTAAAAATTGCATTGGTGCCAAAATACCCTGGTGGGTGGAGTTTGAGAGAAAGACCCGTGAGAGAAAATGGGAAGCAGAAAGAGAGGGCATATAAAAAGTAAGGAGTGAGGAGAGAGAGGAGGACTGAGAAAACAGGCCCATGTGACCTGGCCAGGGGAAACCCCCTGGAAGAGTGAACTGGTGGTGGCAAGGAGCCACATGGTGGAAGAGTGACTAGAAGAGACAGTTGCTGTGAAGTCAGATGCCAGAAAGGCAGGCTGGGAGTGACTAGGGGTTGCTGAGGGCAATCCTGATGAATGTGACCAGATGCCACTGAAGGCAGGCCTGGTAAAGGAAATGCATGGAAGGTGGCAGATTTTGAAAGCTGATTTTGCATCAGCATCTGTTGGAAAAGTTTGAAGAGCCTTGGAGAAGCGGAGCAGCTTGGAATGCTGGAGAGAGAAGCAGCAAAGAGAAGATGGTGGAGAAAGACTGGACTTTGCAGTGCCTACAAGAGTCACCATCTCGGACATGTGTTTGAGTCTTTTGGACTAAATGGTAATTGGGGTAAGATAAATGGCCACTTGTGGCATTAAGGACTTTTCATTTTCTTGGTTAATTTCCCTTGTCAAAAAAATACCCTGTTGTATAAATTGCTTTGTGGCTTGAGCAACTGCTGTGTGCACAACCAATGAGGACCTGTGGCTTGGTTAGAGGCTTCTTCCCCTTTTTAACCCTATTTCAACTGCAAATATGAGAGTCAGATAGCAGGTACTTGGGGTATGGACTCTGGATTGTTTTATTTGTATTTGAAAAATGGGTTCCAAGGAGGAAGATATCCTCTGAGGAGAGGGAGGCTAGATGAATGAGGCAGAGGCCATGGCACAGGGATTCAACCATCTTATTCAGATGCCCAGAACCAGGAATGCCTGGAGTGTGCAAATAGGGTGGACAATAAAGTATCAGGTTTTACAGAATCAGAGCTGTGCTTGCAAAGCCAGTGGCTTTATTTCAGAAATGATTTGTGAGCCCAAAAATCCTTTAGATTTCTCATAATATGTATTATCATTAAGGGGGATTTACTCTAGAGGTTTGCTTTGCTCTGGGGAAAGCTATGTTCTTCTAGTCAGAATGAAGCATTTTCCTTCTTCTTCTTGATTCGTTTGCTATTCCTGGGTAAAAACTTGGATTCATTTTCTATGCTAATATCAACCTATTAAAATAGCACATTTCTCAAGAGGGCTAAATCTACCTGCCTTTGACTTTCCATGTTTTTGATGGTCAAATATTGCTTTGTGGTAAGCAAAGGTGACATGGGAAGACTTAGATAAACATTCACAAGAGTTTCAGCAAGCCCACAAACAGACTTACGTACGAGCATTTCAACACCAAAAAGCTTCAGAGAATGGGCTGCTCTTGCTCCAGAACAGTTTTACAATGTACTTTTAAATGTTGTAATGACTTCATGTGGAAAATCGGAATCAGTGGTAATGGGTGTTAGGCCCTTGTTGTCTGGAATATCCAGAGCCACTAGGCCTACCAGACAGTTAATGTGGAAAAATCTCTGAATCAGAAACAATACTGCACACATTTAAGATGAACTGACAGCCTTCACCTCAGCAGACACACTTATCTCAAATCTTCCAAGATAGCAATAACTGAATTTGTGTTTTCTGAAAAAACTGCTGTTTATTATAACAATACATGTTCAACAAGCAGGCTCAATTCAGGGTGCCTGAAGATATTTGGGAGGACAACACAGTCTTACCATTATTTCTTTGAAAGTTAAACAGATAATCTCTAGGTAAAATAGAGTATTCTCATCCACCCCCAAATTTGACCTGTTTGTAACCATCATATTACGTTGACAGCAATAGAAGGGAAATTACAAATGAGTTTCTCTCACACTCGAAAGTAACAATTCTATGTTCAGGTTTCTCCGTAAATCATTTACAAAAAAGGCATGAAATCAAAAATCACCAGTCTTGGGAGATATTAAAACACAAGCATATTTGTTGAGTTGGGGATTTTCAGAATATTAGTCATCCCAGAAAATCCATTCACTCTCTCCCTCAATAACAAGGTCCCTTGACTTTGTGATTTTGTGTTTCAGAAATTCTGGAAGGAAAGTTTGATGGCATAAGGTCATTAAGACACAGAGTTGCCCATCACCGGCTTGCTCTTTTGTTTCAGGCAGGAGGCTTAATCTCCACGAAGTCAGGACTTGCCACTTGCTGCCTTGTGACTTTAGAAAATGAAATAGGCAATAAGTTGAGAATCACAACTCTTGAACCATTTAAATTCCCCTTCAAATAAGACATTGATTTCAAAAGAAATCCCCCCTTGTTTATAATCAAAGCCATTTCTATCTTTTCCTCTCTCCTTTTCTCCCAATTTTTTTTTTTATACTGGGAAAAATTTATGTTTTTAGAAAGGTGAATTAGACTAAAATCATCTACTTGTAGATAGTAGACTTTAATTTACTCATAGCACAAAAAGTACAAGGAGGTATTGTAGAACCAAGTTCCCCGGGAATAAATTCTGTTACCCCTAAGTGATGGTGTAAATAAGATGACCTTGTTGCTTAACTTCTCTGAGCATCAGTTTCCTCCTCTTTAAAATGGAATAATAGTAATAATAATATAATAAATCTACTTTACAAACCTACCATAATAAAGAAGTTAATATTTGCTAAACAATTACAATAGTGACCAATAGATGTAGTCTCTGTACTTGCTTAATAATAGATTCTAGCTGACTATGTATAAAAAAGAAACAAGTGGTGGAGAAATCCACTGCATTTTTCTGATTCCCGAAATTCCCTTCTGGTGTTTGGTGTGAAAATTGCTCAGGAATTGAAAACATGTTTGCATTTCCAGAATAAAGCTAAAGGTGGTTGGTGGAAGGATCTCACTGATAAATACATCAAAATGCTTTTCCATAACACATGTGTAAGGATTGTGCCAAAAGATATCCCACTGGCTTTCTGCATCTGTGGAAAATGTGTTCAAGAATCCACTGTTATGGGAAGTATTTTATTCTCAAAAAATATTTTTTACCTGTTTTCAGTAGTTCTGAATGTTCACCACCACCATCCTCCATGGAGTCAAAAGGTACCCTGATTACCACATATTAAAAATTAGAGAACAGGACTCGGGTATTGAAAGTGTTCTGTTTTTTGTGTTATTTTTTTTTAATAAAAATATGGGGATCTAAAACACAATCAAGTCAAGGTTTGAGTGAACATTTTTCAACATTTAAACTTTAAAAATTGCAATTAAGTGTATTTTATTATGAAAAAAAGCAACAAATTGAGTTGAATAGAGTTTAGACTCCAGTTGTGTCAAAAACTCAGTTTTAAGAAGAATCCCTGCAGTTCCCTACATGTAATTGCTGAAGTATCGTTGATTTAAAATGTGTAGGTTTCAGATTTAATAGCATTTTAATTTGATATCTTATATACTACATTATAATTGCTACCAAAATTCTAGTTTCCATTCATCACTTATATAATTGATCCTGTTCACCTATTTTCCTTCCTCACTGGTAGCCAACTCTTTGTCCTTAAAATCTGAGTTTTTTTGTTTTGTTTCCTATATCTTTTTTGATCTTTTATCACCACTTTTCTTCTACTTATCAATGAAATCATACTGTTCTTCTGTAATTTAATTCAGTTAGTATTGACACTTTCTAAATTCATTCATTTTGTTGCAAATAACAGAATTTATCTTTTTTATAGTTCAATAGTATTTTAATCAGTATATATACCACATTTCTTTGCTTAATATTGTGTTTTTTTTATTGAGTAACATCAACTTAGAAATCTGTACATGATTTAGAGATATAGGTTCATACATTTTCAGATGTGTTCTTGCACACCACACACGTGCTAGTGAGTCATATAATCCTTCACCAAAATTCATTAGGTCCCCTCTATTCTTTGTTCCTGACTCTGCCTGCCTCACGCTGGTGAACTTGCTTCTGTTGTCATATAGCTAGGTTGTACTATGGTGTAGATTTGCTGTTCCTTTTAGTCTCTCTAGATTGCACATTATTAGTGAAAATCACCAGTATTTTCCTTGTTCCCTTTAACTTATTCCTTTTAGTATAATCCTCTCCAGTTCCCTCCATGTTGTCACATATAGGAAGATTTTATTTTTCTAAATCTCTGAGAGGGATCACATTGTGTATGTCTACCAAATATTCATCTGCTCATTTGTCATTGGGCACTTAAGTAATTTCATAGTTTGACTACTGTAAAAAGTACTGCAGTAAATATTGGATACCACTTCAAATTATACCCTTCAAATTAAGTCTCTCAAATTTGATGTGGATAGTCAGTTAGTATAATTGTTGAGTTATTTGGTAGAACTATTTTTAATATCTTGAGGACTCTCCATATTATTTTCCATGGGACATGGACAAATCTGCATTCTGCTAAGTTCATGAGGGAGTCCTCTTTTCCTTTTTCCAAATTACAAGCAGGATATTTCCATTTCTTTATGTCTTCTATTAACAGTTATTTATTTCTAGATAACCAATGCCTTTTGTTGTCATTGTGAATGGGATCTTTTTCTTGATTTATTTCTCTTAATGTTTTTGCATGAGTGTTGGGTACAGTCTGACCGAAGCAACTCCATTTTGTTTAGAACCTCCGTTTTGAGACCAGTGTCCTCTTGCTGCCTGTTTCTACCTCCCCTTATTCCTGGTTGTTTCTGACAACAGTATTGCCCACCTAATAGATGATGGCTGTCAGCATTATTGGAAACCTATAATTATGGGAGTGTGGGAATGTGTCCTGTAGTTATGGAAATGTTTCCTGCACCTGCTTGTTTGCTTCACAATGGGGGCAGTGGTGGTTTTGCCCAATGAAAGGTTGTAACAGAGACTGCTGGGGTCTGTCTGGCCTAGCTGGCTTGGGGAACCTGGTGCACCTGTAACAAACCTGCAACTTTGAACTTCAGTTGGAGTCCTTGTGTCCTGTTGAGCAGCCCATGAGTCAAAAAAGTGGGAACACAGCTGATTTCTGTAAATTTATTTTGTAAGCTGCCACTTTACTGTAACTTTTTTCCCTTTTTTTTATTTATATATAAATTTCACAACATTGTAATCTCAAGGATTTGCACCCCCCTCCACTCCTTTACCCGCCTTTCCCTCCTGCTCAAAGTTGTGTGCTTCAGTTTGGTGCTTAGCTTGTTTTGACTTTTCCTCAAGGCTTTTGTTTATTTTTTTCACTATATCCCATATATTAGTGAAACCATTTGGTTTCTGTCTTTTTCTTTATTTGTTTCTGCTAATATGATTTCTTCTAAATACATCCATGCTGTTATAAAATCGTCGAATTTGTCATTTTTAATTGATGAGTAATATTGCATCATGTATATATACCACATTTTTTTCACCCAGTCATCCATTTTGAGGCATTTAGGTTGTTTCCATGACCTTGCGATTATAAATTGTGCTGCAGTAAACATCCTACTGTGACTTTTCTTATTTGACTCTTATAATTTTTAGTGGAGTCTTTAAAATTTCTCAGTATATTCCTATGTCATCTACAAATAGTGATATTTGTACTTCTTTTTATCCAATTGGGATTCTATATATCTTTATTTTCCTTGATTGCTATAGCTAAGCATTCTAATACTATGTTGGATAGTAGATATGAGAGTACACATACTTGTTGTTGCACCTGATCTTAGAGGTGTTAAATGCTTTCTTAGATTTATTGATATGGCCACAGAATTTTTATCTTAGCCATTGTTGACTTGGTAAATTGCATTTATCAATTTATAAATGTTGAGCCATTCTTGAATTCCTATGATAAATTCCAATTTGGTTATGATGCATGATATTTTAATGAATTTTTATCTTAGCCTTTGTTGACTTGGTAAATTGCATTTATCAATTTACAAATGTTGAGCCATTCTTGAATTCCTATGATAAATTCCAATTTGGTTATGATGCATGATATTTTTAATGTATTGTTGAATTTAGTTTGCTAAGATTTTGGAATTTGCATCTATGTTCATCAGGGATATTGGTCTGTAGTTTTCTTTTTTGTGTGTGATACCCTTGCCTACTTTTGGTATCAAAGTAGTATTGATCTAATAAAATTCATTTTGAGGCAATTCCCTATTAATTATTTGAAAGAATTTGAGAAAGATACATATTAGTTCATTTTTGAAGATTTGATAGAGCTCATTAGTAAAACTATTTGTCCCTGAGTTTTTGGTTTTGGGCATAGTGTTCACTCAAATAGCTATAAGTTCCTACCAAAAGTACTGATCTAAGCTTCTGTAAACTTTATCAGAGCTCTGAAAAGTCTATGATACTCTCCTGTCTCTGTCTATTTTTCAGTTATTTTAGTATTTTTGTATAGATTTATGTATAATAAAAGCCTCTCATTCTCAGTCTACTATGAGGGAAGTTTTGATACCGTAATATTCAGGTTTTAGAATTTTTCCATTATTTCCTAAATTCCCTTTTGCTCCTTTGCATTCACTCTGGTGATTAGGAGCTATTACTTTTATGTCATGGGCTTATGATTTATTTAATTATATATCATGGGCTTAATGATTTATGAAATTCCTTTTTCTAGTAATATTTCTTCTTTTGATGTATCTTTTGCTTAGTGTTAGTAGAGCAACCCCAGCTCTCTATTTGTTCACTTGGTTTAACTTTGTCCATTACATTATTGTCAGCTTATTTATGTCTTTTAATTTATAGTGTATTCTTCCTTTAGTTATTCTATAGTTTGAATTTATTTTTAACTATTTTGAGAATTCCTATTGTTTGATGAGTTAGTAAAGTCACTTTTAATGTAGCAATTGTTATGGTTGCTTTTAGAAATTGTGGTTGGCTGTATGTATTCTATTTGTTCCATTTAATTTTTACATCTCTACCCCTTTTCTATGCTATTTTCTGTATTTCAAGAGCCATTTCTCTCTCTGTGAAATGGCACAAAAAGTGAAATGACTTTATTTCTTCCATTTTAAAAGTGACTTTTCTAGGGATTATAATAGCATACTTAATGTATTATGATCTAATACAGATTTACACTGACTTTCAATAAAATATTTTGCATACTGAAGCCTTAGTGCCTCACTTTTTGTATTGTTATGTGTTCATCCATATGTATTATAAGCCTAAAAATATATTATTACAAATCTGCTTTACAAAATTCTAAATCTTAAAGAAGCTAAGAAAGAAGAAAACAGTGTGCTTGTGTTTAACACATTAATAGCATATTTACAGATTTTTGTACCTCTCATTTTTTCTAGTACAGTTGAGTCATCATTTTTTGTTACTTCCCTTTAGTCTATAGGACTTACTTTAATGTAATATAATATATTAAAGCTTCAATTAATATAATCATTAAATTATTCAATTAATTGCATTAATTCAGTTAATGTAATATAAGCTTCAATTCTCTAAGCAAAAAAAAAATCTTTCAAGTCTTTACCTCTTCATTTTTGGAAAAATATTGAGCTGACTATATTTCTTTCTTTTTTTTCCCATTCTGTCAGGGCTATAAATGTCATTCCAGTGTCACTAGTTTCAAAGTTTGTGAAACTAATACTGCCATTAATTGAATAATTTCCCTTTGTGTATGATTTGTCATTTTTTTCTTACTGCTTTCAAGATTTTTTCTTTCATTATGACTAATCACAGTACTCAGTCTTGTGTGTAGGTACAGTCAGTTTCCTTGGTGTTTATGCTATTTAGAACTGTTGATTTTCATGGGTGTATAAGCATATTTTGCTTCTCCTTCCCTTCTTTCATCTTCTACTGGGAGTCCCACTAATGGAGTGTTGAAATGCTTGGTATCATCTAAACAGATTTTTGAGGGTCTGTTGATTTAAACATTTTCTTCTCTATGTTCTTTGGATTGGATGTTTACTACTTTCAAATTTACTGATCGGCTCACATTTTCCATAGTGTTTTATTTGGTGTGTATATTTTCCTCTAAGTTTAGGCATCTAGAATAGCTACTTTGAAGTCTGTCTGTGAAATCCACACTGAATATATCTCTATTGTTTTTATCTCTGTGCATTGCTAACATTCCTGTTTCACTGCATGTGTAGTAATTTGTTTTGTGAGGAACTGGACAATGTAATTGACATATTTTAGTTACTTTTATGTCAGTTTCATTTCTTTCTGAGGGTTGTTGTGCTGTTTTAAGAGTCAATTAAATTTCCTGTAGCTTATATTGGAAAATCTCTCTGCCCAGCAGGATGAAGTCCCTAATGCTTCTGCTCAGAGTTTGATAGCCTGGATCCTTACAGAGTTTCATGGTCAGCCAGTGATATGCAGAGGTTATGCTCACACACTCCAATCTAATATGGCTTTCAAGTCTGTCACCCGAGCTGTGTATTTGTTAACAAATGGATCCATAAGATGTAAAATCCTCAGTTCTCCCCAGATTTTCAATTTTCATTTGGATCCCTAGTGTGATCTGCCTGCTTATGTAGTTTATGAGCACAGCAGAGATGTGACAAGACTTTTTTTTTATTGTTCTGTAACTTGTTTACTTCCAAAATGCCTCACTTTTAAATGACTAGTTGCTTTCTATGATCTCCAGTCGCCACCTGCCTGAAACTGAATCCATGAACACCAAATAGTAATGAGGGTCATGCCCCCTGATGCTCCCATGTAGAATATTCCATGTAGAATATTTCCTACAATATGGCTAAACCCACTACTATTGTTAGATTATAAGTAACGACTTTTCCCTAATAAAAATTATTTTTAAAGAAGTTATTGCTTAACTTTGGTCATTCTTCCATGTTCTAAATGGTTATTTTTAAAATTTTACCAATTTTTAACTTTTTTTTATCCATAAGCCATTTTCCTCCACAAGGTAATATTTGAAGTTAAATGCTCACAAATGTCTTAGACAACTTAAAATTGTTCATGAGATCTGCATGTCTTGAAGAGCTTGTTTTAAATCATCATTAAGAACTTTACAGGACCTTGAAAACCTATGATGTATTTAAAAAGTAGATTCATATGGGTACACTTCTAAATCCCTTACATGTAGTAATCCATCTTATCTTCACAACTCTCCTATGAGATAGTATTTTACGTAAATATACTAAGCACAAAGAATATCAATAACTTGCTTAAGATCAGTCAGTTACTAACTGTAAAACTAGGGTTCAATCTCAGGAAGTCTGTAATAGTCACCTTATATACAGTCTCTTCATATGCTTAACAAACAAATTAAGATCCTATCAGCATTTCTCAATGACTTTTATTCACCTTCTAAATGATGCTGAATAAATTACAATGTTCAGCAATATCATAAAGATATCAGAAGTATATACAGGAGGGAAGGAGGGATTCCTTGATATTTTTCCATCTTCCTCAAATTTTCTTATATTGAATAACTCAATGATCTCTGACCCATTAGGGCCTATTTTTTATTTTTTTTTAATTTTTTGCCAGGACTGTTAACTTCTCTAATTTGTCAACAATACTTACTTTAGCCATCCAGTTCAGTAAGAACAGTGGCTTACATTTTTGGATCAAGAATTTTGGTGCGATTATTACACATTTTCAGCAAAACTTAAGTGTATTGTTGAAAAACTCAGGATTGATCTTTTAATTAGAGGTAGAGCAACTGGAAAGTATAGTATTCAACTTGATATAAAATTCTAAATTTAACCAATGGAGCAGAAAAACAATGATAAAATCTCACAATTTATAGTAGTGAAAATATGATCCAAATATTTCATGCTTGACATACATTTATTTTGGGTATTGATTTTTTCAGACTTTCAATAACTCACAAACTGTATAGTGATATATTAAATCTAACAAAAATGTTGTATGAATTTGACCAAGAAGTAGTTAACTAAAATAACTATAGCTTTCATTAAGAATAATTCTTTTATCCTGATTTACTTGAGGTATCCTAGAAAACAACCTGAGGCAAAAATTAAGGATATATATGCAAGGGCTGTTTGGAACTTGACACTTCATCAAGGATTTCCAGACAAGGATCATAGTTTGCAGATGAGGCAGCAGTCAATGGTGATAATCTAGCAACAAAAGCTGACTTCTGGGAGAAACAAAATATATGAAGGTTCTGGGAGGACAAGGTGTAATGTTAGATATGAATTCCTGCTATGTCATTCCATTTACCTTAATAATGTAAATTCCATCTGAAATATCCAATTGTTTCCTATCTCATCTCAGTACATTTCTCATGTGTCTTTTTCTTTTTTTCTGTGACTCTCTTTTCATTGTTCATAGTATTTTTCCACTGGACAGCAAATTGTGGAAAAATCACCAAAAAATGGTGAATGCCTTACAGTTGTCCATATTACCCTCCCCTTCTGCTTATATGCATGACAGTATATGATATATACTGTACTATATAGCAAATATACTATATATCATATATACTGTATTGTATTATTGAAAATGCATTTGGAGTGATGAAAATACCTTCTGATTTGAAAATTCAAAAGGCAATTTTTATATATCTGCATAGTTGATAAACTTAATGTGTGCTGTTTTGAAATTGGAATAAAACACACCTAAGTTCCTCATAACATGTGTAAATATGATCATCCCTATAATCTAGCCAGATCACCCAGGTGTGTTATTTAAATTTTATATGAATTATTTTCTTTATCTGTGAAATGCAAATAACGATACCAGCATGAAGAGTCATTGTAACATTTTAATGTATTTATTAAGCCACTGTC
Organism: Uropsilus gracilis; assembly: GCA_004024945.1. Lineage (NCBI taxonomy): Eukaryota > Metazoa > Chordata > Mammalia > Eulipotyphla > Talpidae > Uropsilus > Uropsilus gracilis. Next base: position 93,059 of record PVHY01000947.1, read on the forward strand.
TAATAAGGAAATTAATACCAATCTGGGTATTTAAGAGAAGGATTATTTATAGGAAAGTCTTTTCTATAAAAAACCTGCAGGGAAAAAAAGGAGAAATCATTACTTGGATGTCAGAAAGATATGCCATCTCTGGACTGATGCCACTAAGAAAATTTTGCTACTAAAATAGTTTAGAACAGTTATCTTCAGTACTGCTGAAACTCCAGCAGGTGACTCTGAGAAGGAACTGTCTCTCTAGTTGATAGAATTTCTGGCTGCTTCTAAAATGCTTCGTTAGAACTTGGGCTTTTGTCACTGCTGATATTGCTACCATGACAGAAGGGTCTGCCAGAAGCAGTGTATCTTACTTACTCCGTACTGATTTCCATTTTGGCATGAGCACTTCTAAGTGACAGAATATAACCAGAAATATGCAGCAAGGAAACCTGAATATTGTAGATGGCAGGCTTCTAGCCTGAGCACTTTGAAAGTGAAAATAGGAGAAATTTGAACATAAACTAAATAGGTATAATTCCAACATATTAAAAGGAAATAAAACCTAAAGCTTCTGAAATAAACTGGAGGTCTTTCATGGTCATGTTTTCATATCTTTAGACCTTATAATTTACTTAATTTCTTAAAATCCTTTTGTTGATATTTGAAATATAAGAACAAAACTTTCCTTGTTCACTGGGACTTTTAAAGAAAATATGTCTCAGAAAATCATGAATGTCAACAAAAGAATTTGAGGCATTTTCAAGCACTTTTGTTATTTTCTTTCTGACTTTCAGACTGTTGAACTATGGTAGGTGCAAAGTCTGCAAAGTCCTGAGGTAATGGGAACATTATCACCAGCACTTGATAAGAGAGATGCTAAGAGAGAGGCTGTTTCTAATATAGGTCAAAACATGCTATTTAGTTTAAATAATATAGAATTATTTAATTTTATTCCTCAGATAGAATGTATTCCTATTTCATTTATTTACAGATGTAGTAGTTGCCTGCAGTAATATGTTAGTCAGCAGCATATTGTCTTCTGGAAGGAAGCGAAAACTTATGCTAATATTCATAATGTTTTTCTACAACTTTATTTGGTTTCATCAATGATGATGATGGTGATGATGATGATGATAATTTTGATAACTAATTGTTATTGAATACTAACTATATGCTATGCGCTGAATAAGTGTTCTGTGAATATAAAAATTATTATTATTGTGTTTGGAACACCCCTATTTAACAGAGAAGTAAACTAGATTTCAGTAAGTGAACTACTTCCTCTTAATGGTTGTAGCCGAATCTAGAACTGAAGCTATACCTAAACTCTGCATTAAAAGTAATAAATGTGTAAGATAAAGATGCCTGTAAATATTGCATTTATTTGTGTCTGACAACTTCTAGATAGACACTGTTACTATTACAGCAGGAGCACCTCTAAGATTTGTAAAGTCATTTATTGTTTTATTTATTTTTACCAACCCATTCACACATTATTCCATAGTATAAGATATTTTTTTCTTCGGCCTTTCTGGGCATGGTATATGCACTAAAGAAGCAGTAAAAGTGGCGATGCTGCATGTTAAATCACAGTTATGTTATTGCTTTCATAGTCCCAGAGGGTGATGAAATTTGTACTGAGTTATATTTGTTAATTTAATATGCATGATTAGTGCTTAGAAATTATCAGCACTTCAACTTTTAACACATCTCCAAATTGTTTAAATTTATGTCTAGTGAACTGTTATGGATCAACAATGCAATCAGATAGAAATAAAGTATTAGCTCACCTAATGAGAGAGATTTTTCTGACCTGGGTGGGGGTGGGTGGGTTAGAATTCCTGTTTCCTCTGCTCAACTGTATAGCTGATACAGGAGTGAAGTGGTTATAAAGCAAAGAACCATCTGGCATGTCTTGTGTAACTTGCATGAATTTTGGTCGAGAAGGAGCTGTTCCTGGGATCTCAAGGTCCCCTGTTATGGATAGTTCATGGTTCTTTAATAGGTATTTTATTCCAGTTAATCACCACAACATTGCTCTTAACAAATAGTGAAACAATTATTCATTGAGTTCTTTCTGCCAGACATGCCAGGAAGGATCTGTGACCACTGAAATCAATGAGGACATCACTGTCACCCAGAAGCTGTACTCTGATGGTGGAGAGATTACTCAGTAGAAAAGAGATAACAGCCCATGGAAAGTGCTGCATAGCTTCCTCTAAAAAAAAAAGGGAACAGTCACACTCCATGCCTCTGTGTCTTCTGTTTGGACTCCTTCCCTTGCCCACTAATTCATTGCTCACTGGCAGAGCTGAACTGATTAGGGGAATAGAGCTGTTAGTGTCTCAGCCCTGTTTGTTTTCTGTGATCAGAGCATGGTTGGAAGAGGTGAAGGTACCAGCTGGCAAGGCTGTTTCTGTTAGATCAGGGACAGTAGAGGGTATGCTGGCATCTGTCTAATTTCTGAGACTTCCCTGACAATCCGGCTCCCTATAGAGCAGGCATGCTCCTTAGCATATGGTCACCATGTCACACACCAAAACATTAGATGGTCTGTCAGTTATAGGACATCCACACAGCAGGGCAGTCTCTGCTCCTGGGCTTTTAAGTAACCTCATTCCAGATTCTAAGTTGTGTTTCAGCACACGATACCAACACTCAGATCCTTACCATGGGGGGTCTCTGAAGCAAAATCCACAAGCCCTGCTTGAACTTGCCCTTTGTAAGCCTATACAATCTTGTCAAAGGGGTTAGACTTACTTTTCTTCTGAGGAACTGTATGAACTTTGTCTCCCCTGTTTGAAATATGGGCCAGCTCGCATAAACTTTTTTTGTACATTAGGCAATACATTCCCCTGGATGCATTCTGTAAACAGCATCTAGGTCTAAAGACCTAAGTTTAATTCATAACTGTGTACTTGTTTCTCTTTAAACATGAGTAAATCAACTAATGTATCTGAAGCGTGCATTTCAAAAATAGATAACAAATGCAGATATTCAAGAGTTATGATTGCATTGATTTTCATAATCTGTCTTTAGCATATTTCTTGTCACATAAGACATGAGTGATGGGTGTGTGTTGAGTGAACTGCAGGTGAGGGGAAGAAGGCAATTATAAATGGTTTCTTTTCCTTGTAAGTGTAGAGAGGAGAATGAGGAAGGTCAAGTGTAGAATTTTTTAGTTGCAGCTTCTTCTGATCTGGACTTCCCACTCCTTTGTATGATTTCATTGATAATGTTATAAAACTAACTTCAAAGGCAAAGTTGTGTAGGAAACCTACCTGCTACCTGTGATAGAACAAAGCACATTTTGATTAGGAATCCTTCTGCAGAGCAGAACAGAACAATTAGAATTCTATGTCATGATACACTATACATTTACTTCAGATACATCATTTCTGTATGAAAGTCTGCCAAATGCTAGGTTGTTTATCTCACTGATGGTAAGATCACTTCACATTCATCTTTACCCCTAACACATGGTGGAGGACATTCCATATTGTAGCTACTAAATAGATCTGTATTTTGAATGACTTAGTGAAGATTAGTGTTTGACATCACAAGTAAGACAGTCTAAAATGCTGTAAGGAATAATGGTCTTTCTGGTAATGGTATAAATATTTCAAATTCAGGGACATAGACATGGACTGTTTATAGTCAGTACTCTAATTATAGATTTAGTTGTTACTTTTTTATTGTCTTTTCTATCATTAATTCAAAGTTCAATTTTGCCACTTCAATTTAATGATAATATCTTTCAATGTTATCCATGTGTTCATGATGTGGTTCCATGAGGTCATCATTTCCAAGGCCAGAAAGCATTGTTTCTTTTTGTATTTGAAAATTTCCATAATCCCTTGCCTTTTAGAGGTAGAAAGAAACTGGGAATCAATGGAATTCAATCCCTAATTTTTGAGAGAGATAGAAGACAGAACTGGAATGGTGGTATAAAAGAATTGATATGAGAAATACTATCACTTTCAAGCTGTGCTCTAAGTTTTTCATCCCACTCTAAACATTTTAGAGAGAGAGTTGATTGGTGATACTTTGGAATATATAGTAGACACAGCTGGTTGCCTACCAAATGATTATCTACCCAATGGTCATCCTTCTTTCCATTCCATTTTTATGCTCACAGAACCCAAATGTGCCAAGTCAGTTATACATCCAGTCCCAGTGAACCTGGGACTGAGTCTGACACATTCTTCAGATGTGTCTGAAATCAGTCATAGTTGTTCCATGATACTGTTTCAGCCTGTGTCCTCATTCCTGGAATCTGTACATCTAGACTCTCAAGTCACATTTTTAAGCCTCTAGATTGGGACTCATGCATTAGCAATTATTGTTATATAATTTAAAATATGAAATCTATGTTAAAGCATATTGAGAACAAGCAAGTTCTCAGCACATGCCTCTTCGTTAAAAATATATTGAGGGGATTTAATGTTATGTCAAGGTAATTTTCAGTAGATTTTTCCTATTAACACCGTTTGCTAACCAATTTCTGGTTATCATCCTCCTCTGTTTATACTCTACTGAGTGAAACTGCATATGTGTTGACTGCATTGAAACCTGAACAACAGCAACAACAGAAAATCCTGCTGCTTTGAGTTTTGTAGCCTGTCAAAAATGTCAAAAGAGTTGGCATCAAAACCTTATTTTAAAAGAATGCCTTGAGATACTAATAGGATATTCAGTAAACCATTGGTAAATCCCAACCCAGCTTGGGGAGGCATTGCGGTTAGCCTAAGAGACATTTTCCAACTCATGAAGAAATTCCTCAGGTGGAACTGCCTCCTCACAGTCCCTGTCATGGGCGGCTGGAAATTGCTGTTTGGCTGGCGGACCATGGGCCCTTGCTTGTTAGAGCTCACTCTTCCTGTTGCCTGCTTTCCTGCACACAGCTATTTTGGGGTGCAAGCTATTTCAGAGTGTAAGGTATCTCATCACCTTTCCACATAGTTGGTAACAAAAACGTTTGCAGTTTTAATAGGCTGTTGCTGCATCCTTGTTTATGTTTGCCAAATCAGTGTTGTAGAGTCAACTACCAGGTATTAAATGCTGAACAAGAGACAGTCCCAACTCTCATAGAGCTTAGATTCTATTTTATAGCTATCGAGTATGCAGATAAAAATCTATGCTCACGAGGTCAGACAGTGGATGTGCTGTGGCTTGAGGTAACTTCCAGTCTTATGTAGTTCTTACACAGGGTGGTCCATTCTCTTAGGACTGATACTCCACATACATGGTACCTATCAGGTTCACACATTGATACCCCTCTGATTGTTTGGTACACATTTAGCTAAAGTGTCTTCTTTCACATGCTTCTCACACCAAAGGCGTGGGCATGTTTTCCCCACACTGGCCCGTTTCCCAACAATTTGAGCACCAACTCAATGTTCTATAGTCTCTGTGCTAATTAAGTCTCTGCACTAATT
>PVHY01000947.1:98572-184115 GCA_004024945.1 Uropsilus gracilis
CCCCCCCCCCCCCCCCCGCAAATGTTACCGTGATTTTAATGTGTTGGTATCTGACAAAGCCATAGCAGAAACTTCAACTCAGGCTAGCAAGAGAAAAGAGGGAAATTAATTTAGAACAGATATGAGAAAAAGTTTATTAAGAAATCAAGAGAAACAGAAGTAAAGTGGGACACCCAGGCCTGTGGAACCAGGGAGGAGCAAGGAAGTGTAGCTCAGGTAATATTCTTCCTTCTCTAATTATTCTAAAGTCCCACCAGTCTCTGTGATTTACTGATGCCACCAGACCAAAACACCTTTTGATGTCTTTCTTACTTGTTCCTGTCTGGAAAGGCCCCAACTTCCTTAGGCCCAGGGTGTCACGTTAACCCTGTTTCAATTTAATTGCTCTTGTTTCTGGTGCCTCCCTTACTCCTCTGAGATTCTTCCTATGCTATTCTGACCATAGGAGCTTGCTTTCCTAGGGCTTTACTTTCAAGCTTGATACTTTGCTAGCTAGCTTTCAAAACTTGGGAGGACTTTTACTTATGTATTTCAGTTTATGGAAAGAATATTATGAAGAATGCAGTGGAGGTTCAAAGGGTAAATCTTGAATATGTCCTGCATACAGGTGTTTGTGTTCCCTTAGAGTTGGGGTGTGCCATCCTCCAATTCAATAACCCAGAAGCTCTGTGAACCTCATTGTTTAGATTCTATGGAAGATCCCATACATAGTATGTTTGATTACATTGTAGTTCATTGGTTATGCTGCTTATTTACTTAATTACCAGCTCCTCTCACTTATCAAGATAAGTGATTGCAGGAAAAGGTCCAAGTTTCCAATCTTGGCTTGGTCTTTCAGGTGACTAATTTCCATCCTGAAGTTATCCAGGAGCCCACCAAAAGGATCACCAAAAGACGATCCTTGCTACCAGGAAATTGCAAGGAATTTAAAAGTTCCATGTCAGAAACTGGGAGCAGAATCTGAATATGTATGTCAGATAACCATATTATTTGTTAAATACTTTCAATAGCATTCACTATTACTTCCACTACTCTAGCAGGTGTTCACTTGAATTATGGACAGCATTGTTTGGTATTTCTCTGTTGATTGTTTTTCAGAGATTGTTTGCCAGTAACTAGATTAGAGACAGGAAAATGCTTCAGGCTTTCTAAGGTGGTTGTCAGCTTCTCGTTTTTGTTGGTTGACTTGGATGTAATTCGTTTTCTCTATATACTTTGCACATCCTTGATACTTAGTGTGAAATAAATGCTTGTGGTTTGGTTGGGAGGCATAAAGGATCCTTGGTGAACAAATATGAAACATCACATTTTTAAATGATATCTATCATGTGAAAGTGTTGTCTTCACTTCCCTTTTATATCATTTGATATGAATACTCATACTGTCTGTTTATACAAACTGCAAGTTCTGGAACTGTTGAGCCAACAATTGGACTCCATCCTTCTAAAAGCTCTGGAATTCAATGAAATAGTCTTTTGAATGACATCTAGCTCAGGTGTGATTTTCATCTACTTGAGCATTAGTAGGTGTGCGATTTAAATCTTAATCCCTAGCTTGGGTTAATGACCACTAGCTCCCCATCCTCTCTTGTGCTCTGATGTCCATATCCCTCCAGTATCATATTCATTTTTCCTTATCAACACCAACAACACTTTTTCTTAGAAGGGTTGGTGTTTGACCATTGGCAAGAAAATAAAACATGTAAACTGTACACAGAGTCTAGCAATATTCCTGTTTATTAACATCCCAAAAGAGAGCCACAGTACTCAATGACAGTGTCTGGGAAAAAGTTTGGGGATTTTGGGGGTGACTTCACTTCCTTGGTAGCAGATATTATCTCCTCAATTTGGAAGGCAGCTTATTAGCATATTTTGGGGCTCATTTTTCATTACCTGCACTCTTTCCCAAATACTAGTTATTTCTACTTATTTAACCATTTCCCAACCATGTACTTTTCCTCTCTTTTTTCTCTTAAAACCCCTAATTGCCACCAACGAATAAATTTTAAAATATGCTGTCATTATGCAGATTAAGTAGTGTTTTTGCTCTGGCAATTTGTTGTCTTGATCAATGTGGCCTACACTTTGCAGGCATAATAATGCAATTTAATTTGTTTAAATGTCATTTATACCAATATTTTATAATGCACCATGCTCACAAATAGAAATATTATAGTCAGGGAGTGTAGCAACTAATGGGATGAAAAATTAGAGAGCAAAGAGCTGCAAGTGAATTCACACATTTATAAGTATTCAGTGAGTCAGAGGGGGCTGGATAAGTATCTCTGTAACCAAATTACTTCCTCTGTTCCCTGCTCTCAATATAGTCATACATCCCTATTCAGCAGTCACAAAAAAGCCATCTTCTCCCAGTCTCTGCTCCATGTGCCAGCCGACCCCCTTTCTCTTTTGTCTATAAGTATCTTCTCTCTTGTCCCTGGGTTTTGTTTTCCAGTATGCATCAACTCCAGTCATTTGCACTTAGTTAGCCACTCCCATTCAAGCTGCCTCTTGGTCTGTTTGTTCTGCCTCACTTCTCCTTTTTATCCCGTTTCAGTACCATTCTTCCTGAGTAAAGAGGGAAAGACAGGACCAGATCCCTAGCAGCCCCTGCTTTGTGAAGATGGGGCATCAGGCTACTGGGTGTGTTCTCTTCCTAACCTTCTGATTCTGGGAGATTGAGTAAGACCAACTTCTTGGAAAAGTAAAATATTCAGTTACTCCTGACTACTTATAGTATGTTCATTCTTTCAATACTATTTACAAGACATTGCTATAGGTTGAAATTAGAACTGAAACTTCATTGAGCTTTCAGTTTATGGGGGGATAAAAAGAATTTCTTCATTTCAATTAATTTTTGTTTGTGTGACTAATTTTTTATGGCATTAATGACAAATAATTGTGGCACACTGTGACTAATGCTTTGAGCAAGGGACTATTGGAGCAGAGAGAAAAGTTTCAGGGGTGTGAACTATGATTTGAAGAATTAGCATGTTAAAAATTAACACATACACTCAAAATAATGTAAAACATCACCAAAGAGGAAAATTAAACTCCCAGAAATATTATACCACTTCTCCAATCTGAAACAAAACATCAAAGAGATAGATCAGTGAAGGCTTCTACTCTCTTTAGAGAAATAATTTGGGGAAGGGAATAAAAGGTATGATTTGCTAGAAAGACATATTGATTAAAGGATTAAAAGAACCAGTGTACTTTGGCAGAAAAATGATTGTGGCTCTATGTGCACACAAATGAATTTAATTTTTTTTAAAAAGGGCTTGCATTGCATTGTATTATATTTTAGAAAAAAAGAATTTAGTCATCTGTTGACAGAATACTCTTATTTGAATGGATTCCTCCTGTATCAACAAAAGTCTTGTAGAAATCACTGTGTATAAAAATGATGTAAAAATATATTCCATGTTAAAATAGATTTTCTTTTGTCTTGGTGGCATTTTATTATGAGGAAATAAGGAAATACAGAGAATTATTGAATTTATCAATGAGTTAAATTGATTCTGTCATAATTACATAGAGTCATGATCTGTTCTTGTGCTGAACATAGTGATAGTATTGCTCTTCCCCCTTTTTTGGTATCATTAACCCTGTTTTATTTTGAAAAGCTATTTCCACATACTCATAGTTAGTTATGCTTGGACAAATATTTGCTGGCCCCAAAGGTAAACATTGACTCCCATATGGAAAACCAGAGCACTGAGTAGTACTGGCCACAAGGGAGGGCCCATGGCTCAGTAGAAACTGCAAATGCTCTCTGGAGGGGATTTTCCCAGGAAAGAAATATGTTCACCGGATTTAAACTTTTGAGGCTGTGAGAAAGCTATCTTTAGCACTGGTGGGCACCAGAGAGCAAGTGTTCAAGAGATGGGAAGGGAGAAACTAGATGAATTATCTTTAATCGTTTTTCTTTTGGTTCCTTGAATCAAATTATGACAAGAACCTAACATAAGCTCTTCTGCTTAGAGAATCATTCTGTATAAATTATCTCTTGACTTTTTGTCATTTATAATCATAATAATCCTCATACAAGCTAATTGTATGCACATACTTTTTGTTTTCAATAATAATGAGTTCAGTTCATGGGTAACTTTTTTTTTAACAGAAAATTGAGCCTACTATATTTAATTGCATGATTTTTAAGTTACTTTTCTGTTGTTTGGGAAAGTGGTAAGGTTTAGGAAAAAGGAGTCTGATAGAACCTGGTTTCTAATCCATACTCTGATAATGTAAGCATTATGTTATGCTGGATGTGTCATTTTAATTCTCCTTTGTTACCTCATCTGCTAACATGAGTGGACTACTTCACAGGATTTTACGAAACTTCAGTGGTTGAATGTTACATAACAAAAGTGCTGGCTGTTGGAATAATATAAATCAAACAAAAGATATTTCTCTACCTTTTGTTAAAGATGATTCAGGTATAGTTTTGTTTTATGCAAACTAAATAACCAATAAGATATAAATATGAAGCAATTATAGCTATAATCATTAAAATTGATACCCTTTGCCCAATCTAGGTCCAAAGCTTCTAGGAGTAGAGTGGCAGCTTCCTCATCAAATTCAGCTGCCACACTGCTCTTAGCTTTCCTGTGGCATACAAGTGGCATTTCTCAATATTTATCTAAAGACAATCTGTATCAGAATCATGAGAGATATTGTAAACACATATCTGCAGTAGACTGACTTCATTAGAAAAAATAGAAATTGTTTCTGAAGTTCTCCTGGCCTACAGGGTAAAGATCACAATCATGGTTGGCACATAATGTGTTAGACAATCTGGCATATTCTCAACTCAACTTTCTAGTTCTTAGTTCTTCCTCTACCCTTTACATTCCAGGCAAACCAGGATGCTTTGCATTTCTTGAGCATTCTGTTGTCTCTAGTCATTAAATATTCACACATGTGATTATATTCACCTGAAAAATCTTTTGCTACACTGTTTTTTTTTGTTTTTTTTCTTTTTGTTTTTAGCAAATTCCCTATCATCACTAGTGGTAAAGGGTAAGTGAAATTTACTATGCTTCTTCCACATTATCAGACAGAGATTGTCTTCTCCCTTTGTAGACTGACTGTCATCTACTTCCCCTCCCTTCTTTCTTCCAATAGGCAGTTGTAATCTAGGTATGATCCATATAATTTAACTATGCAGTTGAGTGAATTAGTGTGACAGTGTTTAGAAATACCATGACACATTTGCAAAGTGGGAATTTTCGTTGAAATCAGGAAACTAGATCTTTCACCTAAACTTTATTTAGCAATATGAGGTATACATGCAGTAAGACTGGAAGGTAAAAGTTAAATAATTTCATTATGTTAAGGAGGTTAGAATTGGAATTTTTGTAGTGAACTTAAGTGAAATATACCCTGCTGATTCCCAGATATGCATACCTTAAACTTCCTTGCTATAATGAAATATTACATCAAAAATTAGCAATATGAATTAAGGCTGTGGTTTGTGTATGTGTGTGTGTGTGTGCATGTGTATGTGTATATAAAGGATGTAATTTATTTAGAACAACTGTATGTTCATAACAAAATTAGGGGAAAGTACAGATATTGTTTCCTGCTCCCATCCACTGAGTGCCTCCACTATTGTTGACATTGCTCACCAGAGTGGTATATTTGTTGCCACTATAACACTATATTTGTATAGTGTTATATTTGTTAACTTGCATTAGCACATCATTATTACTCCATATCTATTATTTCAAAAGTGTTCATTCTTGGCATTATACTTTTGATGGGTATAGATGAATGCACAATAACATGTATCCATCACTATAAGACCACTGAGAATTTTATAGCTGCTATAAGAATCCTTTTGAAAAATAGAGGTAAAATTTTAGCTCCTAAGGATAAAACAGGTATTAAAGACAGGCAAGTGTGGTATAAAATGTCCAAGTAATCTGGATTTTTAGGGAATTTAGAATCTTTTCTAAAAATTTCAGAGAATACTTGTGTTCAGAGAAATCACAGATTTCTTAAAAATCCAAATAGAACACATTCAACTATTAAAGTGAGATGTTTTTAAAATCAGGAACATTAGACTGTTCTTTAAACACTGCACTTGTTCTCTATGCCTGGTTGCAGTGATACCACTGAGAAGATGTGGCTTCTTCCTGATCATCTCCCTGCTAGGCTGCACAGACAGGAATGCCCTGCCAGATGCTTGAAATTTGAAACTTGAATGACAAGTGGATTGTGATTCAATTGCCATTGAAAGGGGGGAAAGGAAGTGCCTTCTGAGTAGTGTATGGGAAAAATTTAGTGGAAAAGAGCCTTTAATTTATTTTTACTGTCCCCTTCTCTAAATACTGACTGCTAATTGAACAGCAGTTCTTGTTAGTAGTGTGTTTGTAGGACACCTGGGAAAATCAGAGTTTACAAGATCTGTGCAGCTATTTAAAAAATCATCATCCTTGGCAATCAGCTGTGGTAATGTTTCTACCTCTCCCAGCCTTTGCAGTAGTTAATTGTTGATTAAATAAATGGTAACGGAACTGTAGGGACCCAAAATGAGCAAGCCATGTTTACAAATGGGAGTTTTGAGCAGTGTTTCATAGTGTTCAAGGCATATTGTAAAGACTGCTATCAGATGGTCTGCTCCCTTGGAGGACCAAGCAAGTTGAAAAAAAGTTTGGAACACAGGAATTTTATCAAACACAAACCTGTTTCTGCTGAAGTCTCAGAGTTTCTGAGATGATAATGTACATTATGAAAGAAAATGAAGTTATAGATTGTATATACTATTTATACATATATAATCAATATGAATGTAGTGTCTCACAAAATATTTGACTGTAAAATTTTGGAAAAAATTGAACATTTCACCAATTTATAGCCTTTTTTTGTACACAAAGATGCTGCCATCATCTTTTAAGCTATCTGTGAGCTTTGATAGGGACATTGTTAGACATGACCTGCTAGGCTTCACCTTGTCTTTCAATGACACGTTGTGCTTATTCATCATGTTGTCCCCAGAAATGATGCCACTGGAGCACAGCTGAAATTGGGCTCAACTTCATTGTGAATACTGTCTCCTAGGTTTGTCAGATGACCCTTACAATGAAAACAAAGTAGAGATGCAAGGCAGCTTGACCATTGGCCTTGCTTGGATAATTATGTTATTCTTACCCTAGACTCTTTTTTTTTTTTTTTTTCTATTTACCAAGGTGGGAAGATAAGCAAAACAGCTATAGGAGAAATTGAGAGGACCTAAGATGGCAGATTACAGGGAGTTCCTGTGGTCAGTGTTATAGGACTGTCCTATGCCAGGATGCAAATACTGAGCTCCAGGAGAACTGGAAAGAGTCAATGGTTCTAGAAAGCAGAAAGTATCTTAATGCACAGGGACAAGAGAAGGGCTTGTTTCTACACTTAACGCAACTTAAGATGACAGAGCTTGACCCCTCAAGGAATATGGGAAGAGATTAGTTGCTGGAACTAGGATACAAGGTGTGCGGAGAGCATTGTCTTAGAATTGAGATACATAACCAGTCAGATTGATTAGTTCTGAAATTTTCTTAGAATTGAGATACATAACCAGTCAGATTGATTAGTTCTGAAATTTGTTGCCATGCACTATTTTGGAAAGATTTTTCTGTCAATACAAAGCATTTGTGTAGCATGTATAAGCTTATCGTTAAACAATCATTTTAATGATTGCAAACTCATTGCATCTATAGCCAGAAAATAAAACAAATCATAATGAGCAATCCTGTATCCAGGAGAACATGCACAGTCTAACCAGTGGTTGTAGGCCTAACCTGGGAGATAGGTACACATTCCACATTCCTCTGAAAACAGTACACAATGGGACAATGTTTATCACTTGGGCTCAAAGATCAGTGTAATATATTATACAACTAATAATGACATTTAGACTTCATCCTGTCTCCTTGAAAAATACCAAGGATCCCTACATAGATGCTCTTACCCTATTAGTTTGTTGATAATAGTGTGGGTATGATCTAAGTAAATGGTGATTGAATACAGGGGAGCCACCCAAGTAACAGCCATTAGTGTGGAAACTCACTTCTTAACTACTTGACACCAGAAGCATTTTCACTTAATGGAAATTTTATGAAAGCTTATGTTCGTATCTTAATTTCTGCACTAGAGGAGTTTTTAAGCAATAAAATTACATGAAAATTCATATAATTATACTTATAATTACCTAATAATTGACATAATTAACCAAAGACTCCCGAGAGATATTGCAACTGACCAGTTACACCTGCAGTCAGCTAATTTCAGGCGCAATTATTTCTGCATATAATTTTGTACACCTGCATTTAATTGCAAGGGCCAAAAGTGCACTTAAGACAAAGGAGCCAGTGTGACTATTTCCCTCAATAAACATGTGCTTTATGTCACTACCAAGTGTCTTATGCTTAGGTCAGCATATTTTGAAATTTTAGTAAGAATCTTCCAGGATTCACAAGGAGACTCTGGGTATTTAGCAATTTTCTTCTCAGATAGCACTTTCTTGGTGTAGAATGAGCCCAAATCCAGGGCTTGCAGTCACGGAGAAATAAGCTCCTCTAAAAGAAAATGCATTTGAAAAAAGCAAGATGTACTCATAAGAAAGAATTCATTTTAATTGCATTTTTGGGGTTGAATCTTAAAGAAGTGAGGTTAAAAGCTCTAATTTACCAAGTTTATTGCTTATGTAATATTGAGAACACAGTTGGTGTTCAATAAATGCTTGGTGAGTATAAATGAACAAGATTTGCAATTACCTTAAGGCCATTTTGAATGTGTATCTTGGGATATCATTATAATCAGCTTGAGAAAATGTGTTATCCTGTATTTGTGGACTATCAAATGCCAATAAATGTTTTTTTTCTAAACATGGAGCAATTACTGACATCATTCTTTGATATTACCAATCACTGAAGAGACCAGAGATAGTCTAATTATTAAGGAGTCAAAATTTTGAGGAGAATTACACTAGATTATTCTGTTTCTGAGTGTTTTGTAACTTAACAAATTCCTATAAAACATGTTTAATTTGGGTTTCATTGGATGGGATCACATCCCTTGGGGAAAAATGAATATCTCTGCTGTGAGATTTCCTTATTAGAGAATGCAAGAAATTAAAAGATTTGCAATAAACAATTAAAATACTTGGCTATAGACCAGAAACAAAATAAGTTGATTTTCCACAAAGTTTGTCTCAAGCTACAGGGTATGTCTCTTTGCAACTTTATTTTGCTTTCTTGTTCTGCTCTAACCCACAAGGTTATATGATCATACCTTGTGACTTTTTAATAATGAGTAATTTCAAAGTCATGTAATAATGAACACTATGAAATAAAATCTATAAACTAGTATGGATAAAATCACAGTCACTAGAACAAATAAGTCTAATGACAAATAATGAATCAAAACAGTAGATCGAACATGGTTTTTATTTTAAATTTTTAATTCATACATCTTAAAACACTTGAGAGAGATGGAAAGTATTTCTAACACATTTTATATGTTAATATATACTTAATATGTCATCTGTAATGCATAACAGTACATATATGCATATAATGAAATAGCAGTTTTTTTAACAGTGTAGTTTAGAGATATTAGATGACAAATATATATATATATATATTTAATTTTAACTCAACAAATTGATTTTGGGTATAAAATTCCTTTTGCTAACTTAATTTCTTCAGAATGCAATAATCCTGACTTATTTCTCTAATATTAGAATGTTCTAGTTCTCCACAACATGATTGTCCAAAATCTGACCCCATTAGAAGTGAATAGAATATAGGATAAAGCCTGTTTTTCTATACTGGCTGTTTCTTTTTTTATATTCACATAAAAAAGAATTTCTTGATTGTGTTACTTTATAGATTTTGAATTTATCTTAGTGTACTGATTATATTACTTTTCCTACTTTTCAGTCCCTTAGAAAAAATATTCTTGCTACTCAGGTACATGGCAAGATATTAAACAAAACAATTGTGAGGATGTTGGTAATTCTTATTGTTTTGTGGTCTTGGCTTTTCTGATTTGGTTTGGTTTATCTGAATCCATTCCAACAATGGCTTTGTTTAGTGATTCATTTCAGTGAGATATAACAGCGCATGATTAAGTGTTATGTATATAGTCCACTTCAAAGGAGAAGGTAATAGTTCTCTGGATAGATTATTTGGGTTTTCTTAATGTAGTCTTAGCATATGTGCCTTTAGCCTGGGCAGCCTCTGTGCTGCCTACATTACTGACATTTCAGTAAGTTGCCTCTGATCTTAACTTTCAGAGCCAGCAATTTGCCCCTCATAGTGTTGTTTGTTTGATTGTTGCTTGTTTGACTGTCTGATTGATTCTCTTATTAAGAGAGTGCAATGGAAAGTTCAACTAAAAACTTGATTTGTCAGTTTCATAGGCAGGTTCTTTCTCCAGTATCATTCTGTTTCTTCAAACATCCTGAAAGTATTTATTAAATAACTCCCCTCATGAACACATACACATGTTCATCTGACAGCATGAAAATGGGTGTGCACACACACAGAAACACAACTAACATGAAGGAACTAATTTTGAATTTTCACATAGTTTGCAGCACTAATTTCCTAATCCTTACATTTTTGCCTTTTGTTTATGAATCAGGTTTTTTTTATATTTATTATTTTTATTTGATTTTTTTATATTGGTTATTGTTTTCTTTCTTTTTTTTTTTTTTTTTTTAATTTTCTCTACCATCAAACAGAAGTAATTATTTTTCTGCCTTCTTACCTATTTTGGAGAATTTCAAAGAATTAATGAGAGTCAGGGTTCTAATAGCAGTGCATCTGTTTTTAGAAATCATTGGGGTCTATTAAATAGTGTACATTTTCTATATCATTATGAGAATAGTGTTTATGAACTTGAGATTGCACTCCTTGAATAATATCGTGGATGAGCTTCCCAGGCAAAGATATTTTTTCACTCATTTATTTGGTCTTTAAAGGGACAGCAAAAATAAATATACTTTAAAAAAAGAATATATAGATGCCTTATATCTGTGTCATTCAGCTCTTCTGTCTTTTTAAAATTGTAGCATGTATGTAATACCTAGTTTGTTCTTACTAGCATGCACTAAGTACAAAATCCTAATCCTGGCCTATAGAGAAATTCTAAGTTATATATTATATATATATAAACAATATTTTCTTTCTCATCCAATTTTAATTTTAGGAGTATACATATAGATCAGTTAGTATTATGAGAATAAATGTTACATGAGATCATATATTAGTGAGATTTATAGCCTGTCTTGAATTAATTACAATATTTCACAAAAAAATACATTAAATACATTCAACTCATATATCCTCTTATCACAGAATTTGATTTGGTCTACTGAAATCCTCTTTATCTGTTCATGAAAATTCCTAGTCTCCAATTTTTTCCTAAGGTAGATTTTAAATATTCCTTAGCATTTTATTTAATTTCATGGTGTTTGGTTCTATAATAAGTTTTGAATACAGATAATGCTATGAAAACATTTAAAATGTAAAACTTGATAACTAATCCATTTGTGTTTATAACTAATATTTAAAATTCACAATTTCATTGGTAAAGGTTCATTTATAGAAGTCTATACCATTTCTTTCCATTCAAGTTAATAAATCTGGCTGAAAATTCATTATTTGTGGAAATGCAGAGGAAGTTTGTGCTGGAATATCTATAGAAATACAGACAAGATGTTCATATCTCCTAGAGAGCTGCCTTAATTACCATTTATATCAACTGTCACTGATAATTAATTTCAGGTTGTGAAGAAATTGGATTACATGAAAATGGAATTCTAATACCTACCCCTATTTATTTTAAATATAATGATCATAAACTCCCGGTAATGTACACCTGAAGGTGTGGCCCTATCCTCTAAATCATATACAGTATTATACACCAATATTACTTCAACAATAATCTTTTTCCAGTCTCTTCTTATTCTATAGTTACCAACAGTCTCAATTCTTAAGACATTGTACTAGATGCCTAACACATAAAAAAAAAAAAAAAGAGGTAGTTATTCATGGAGTAAATATTTGTCTAACACTTTCTATATGCCCTATGCTGGGATACTGCTCAGAATGAGACAGGGAAACACTACCCTAATAAAGTTTATATTCTTGTGGATGAATTAAATAAATATTTTAATACATTTTAGATGATGGGTAGTATGAAAGATGTGAATAAGGTAGGAAAATGAAATGATTAGGAAAGACTTCTGTGAGATAGCAACTGCAGCTTCACTAGAATGATGTAATGGGGCAGCTGTGGGGAGCAGAAGATGGATAATTACAGCTGAAGGAGCAGCCTTTGAAGCAGGTAGCTTAGTTGTTTGAGCAACAACAGAAAGGACAGTGGAATGAACTATGGGGCAGTTGGAGATGACTTTACAGAAATAGGTAGCAAGGGGTCACTTCAGGTCAGTGGGCCATGAGTGAACAAACCGCAGGAATGGTCTAAGCTTGATGGAAGAGTCCTTGTAAAGTTTTGAGTTGTCAAGTGTTTTGGTCTGAACTTCTCTGAATATGTGTTATACTCTCCAGTCTCAAAGTAGATATGGACACATTTTAGAGAGAGAGAGAGAAAACATTGGGATAAAACGGCAAATCTAGACTATTTTCTGTTGACATTCAAGCATTTAGGGTAGTGTAGAAGCACAGGAATGGGGGAATTTAAAGTCAGAGAAAGTAAGAGCTCAACTGTGCTTTAAAGAAAGGACAGCATTTAATTATGTGACATGGAATTAGTCTAGTGGAAAAGTTAAAGTTTCTACTTAGGCACATTAAAGTGGAGAAGATAGTATTTTAGAAGTAGAAATCACCAATAGCAATTTGATTAAAGCCAAGGAGAAAGAATCATCCTGTATTAAAGGATAAAAGTTGTTGAAAAGCTGAGTTTTTAAGAAAAATATGGGATTAATCTTATCCAAAATTATGTATTTTAATCAATGATCAAATTATGGCACCAAAATTTCAGGGGAAAAAAAAGGAAATGTCATATATCAAATTTACTGAAAGCAACAGTTTATCAAAGTTGAGTCAATTTCCCATATCTGATATGATTATTAATGTTTTGAAAAACAGTACATATCCTGAGTAATAAAGAGGTGATTTTGATTGCTTTCATTTATTGCCCTGTAGAAATTTTACCATCTATATCAAAGATATTAGTCTCTTATCATTCAGAGAATTCTTGGAGTAAATTTAATGTTAATACTGCACTTTTTACTTATAGGTATTTTCATGTATTTTCTGTAACAGTGTAATGTACTAGAATTAAACAGTTTCAGCAACCCTTGAAATAAGCAGTCATATTTCTAGAATCTCATTAATTAGTTATTACTCTAAGTAATAGTTTCTCTAACATCAGGAATTTTCCTCACTTTCTTGATATTTTTTAATGTCTTCATAGATCTGTCTTAAACCAAAGGTATTCTTTTGATTATCCTAAATAATTTATAGCTGACAAATATATAAATTTTAATAATATTTTAGAAACAGTAGCTGTGTATCAATCTGCAAAGCTGTATGGGCTTAATGACTCCTATTTGTAAACCATCATTATTTACAAATTGTGGTGATGATGTGTTGATTCAAATGTGATTGAAATTTCCTAGATGCCAGGTATATGAATAGTTAATTGACCTCTTTGATTTAGTTTCCTTGGAGATATTTTTCTATAAACACCATTTCTGATCTGTTATATCAAAGAGTAAAGTATAAATTGAAATAGAATTGGGCTACAAACTTTCAGATCTATCAATTTTTTTATAATTTTATTACATTAAATTTATTTATTACATCAAATTTTTATGGAGTTCCATCTCTCGAGAAATCCATAGTAAGTTGAAAATATAACAAGTTGAAAATGCATTTAGTACTCAGAACCTACTAACATCATAACTTATTCTACCTACCTTGAAGTTCCTTAGAACAATTGGAGGAAATCACCTGAAATAAAGCCTATTTTACAGTAAAATGCTTAATAGTTCATGTAACTTATGTCATGCATTGCTCATGTAACTTACTGAATACTGTGTTGACAGCAAAAGTGAAATTGTGTGGAGAGTATTACTGGTCTCTCGCTTGATCATATTATTGAAAGGAAACTGCTGCTCCTTACTGCCCCCAGCCTCAGGGGTATTGTGCTAGCCCAGGAGAAGATGGAAGACTCAAAAATTGAACTGCTATCTCTACCGAATGTTTATTGTTTTCACTTAATAGTAAAGTAAAAAAAAATCAGTAAGTTGAACTATCTTAAATTGTGAATCTTTGGAACATTCACCCATTCATTTTTCTATAGTGTTTCTGAAAACCTCCTTTGCTGAGATCTACAATGATAATAACAATTGGTACTGACTCTGCCTTCAGGCAACAACATACAGTTAAGCTGTAGAGATGATGATATTTAAAGACTCAAATAAGTTCAAAATTAAAATCATGCTAAGGTTAATCAGCAGATAATCATGGGGTGGGAAGTGGAAGCGGGAATGTCTTGGGGCCAGCATTCTAAGAGTTAATCTGTCTATATATGCTGTATCCTTCAAAAAAAGTCATTCTTATATTCTGTATTGCCATAATTAGTGAGCTATAATAACTGTAAGACTTTTAGGGAGTTCTAGTTAAGGTGCAGAGATTTATTGCTTTTCCTTGAGACTTGGTGTTAGGAATTGGCTCTCGTAGCTAGAGGACAGCTGGAGAAAATTTCAACTTTCTCAGGCCCATCTGTAATTTATTCTCACACTATCATATGTTCAATATCCACTTACAGGGGATATTTTACTTGACCCTTGGGAGGGAGACATTCAAATTTTAGCTGAATTGTAAACCATTGATATTGAATAACCAGGGAAAAGGATTTCTACTTTTTTTCGGTTTTGCATTATAATAGCAGCTCAACTAATGCGTATATAATTTTCTTTCCCTTTTGCTTGTCATGCATTGCCAACATGGACTTCTACAAAGGCTCAGGTTGGTGTTGCAATCTGTTTTGATCTTTACTGTTTTCATTTAGCGAAAAGAAGGTTGATGCTTTCCTTCATATATCAGCTTTTTTTCTCTTTGTAAATACCGATCAAAACATTGTTCACACATGAAAGAAGAAATTCTCCCCTAGGAGAGTTGTTGTTTATATGTGGCTGTTGAATTCTTTATATCAGCAAAATGACTTTCAGAAACACAGAAAATCAATTTATGTCTGCTTAATTTTGCCATGCGTGCCTTATTTTATGACATGAAGAAAATAATGCTCTGAGATTTCAGAATCAGCAGAATATACTATACCTTGGAGAGATACCTGATATTAAATCTCTCTACTTTCACAGAATATGAGTTGGTATTAGGAGTGGTCTTTGTAGTTCCAAACTTGATGTCAGGAATTCCATATATAGGTTCCTATTGAGATGCTGATTCTAGATTCTCCAAATTCTTAGCAAACAGAATTCAGGTTATCAATACCTCTCAATCTCATTCTCTGTCTCTCTCTTTCTCTCCCTCTCTCTTCCTCCATCTTGTTTATAGGCATTAATCTATTTCAGTATTACATCAATACTTCATATTAACCTCAAGTTCTTTGTTTTTATAGTTTTAATAAATCCATCCCAATTTTGTTTGAAATATTGTTGTCATATAGTGAATAAAAGCAGCAATCATATTTTCAGAGACTAACTTTATTGTAGAGTAGAGTGAAGTTTATGATACCTTAGGAACTGGGAACTAAGTTGGGCTAAAGTGAGTTTATCAGTCACAGGGGAATCTGGTTATTTTCATGTACAAGGTTTTACGAGGACTAACAAAGAAAATAAAATAGCTAGTTCAGATCCCAGACACCATAGAGAAAAATGTATAACCTCAGACATACCCTGTCTTTTGTTGACTGGGGACTCAGTAGCAGGCTTTCTATTCCAAAGATTTTTATATAATATTTCCTGTTGTGTCAAAATATCCTCTGAATGGGTTTTTTTCTGGTCATATGATTATCAAATTACTTCATGATATTCTTTGAGTTATCTCTCCCACTAATGCTCCATTCATAGATAAAAAGTTTATGCAGAGGATGATTTTGCAAAAATTAATTATTCTTTAACATTCTCACATTTAACCTCTAAGATTGCTACAGTAATTTGTTGAGATGAGTTCTATGAACATTTTTCTCTGAGTGAATATTATCGCCCTTTGCAGAGCGAGTCTTATCCCACACTGCATGGCACACACAAGGGGGCAGGGGGGTGTTACATGAGTATACAAAATCTTTCATTTTGGTGACTTATTGATTTCCTCTTTATAGGTTAAGATGGTAGACATTTTCTTCCTAGTTTATATTTTCTTACTGAATAACTGATCTTTTAACAACTAGTATATTATATTTTAAATTTACAAAATAAACACATCCCATTCGAAACATTTCTCTAAGATTTATTCATACTGAAATCGGGTCAAAAAAGGGGCAGAAGCCTCTAACCAACAGGTCACTTTTTAAATGTGGCTTTTGCTAGTCAGGTTTCCTCAGGTTCATACCACCCGTGCATAGCAGTTGCCAGACAAATGCATTTTAACAGCAGGGTTTTATTAACAAGGTAAATTAACCAGGAAAACAAAAAGTCCTTAATGCCACAAGTGGCCAATTATCTTACCCCAGTCACCATTTAGTCTAAAAGTCCCAAACACATGTCCAAATGGTGCCCCTTTGCCCCTCCAAACCTGAGAGGTAGGCACTCCTGAAAAGCACAGTGTTTTCCCACCATTTCTCTGCTTCTTCTCTCTCCAGTGTTCTGAGTTGCTTCTCCAAAGCTCTTTAAATTTTTACAATAGATAATGATGCAGATTCAGCTTTCCAAACATGCTGCCTTGTTGTGGCTCCACACATTTCCTTTACCAGACCTGCCTATGGTGGCATCTAACCACATTTACCAGGTCTGCCCTCAGCAAACCCTGGTCACCTCCAGCCTGCCAGTCTAGCATCCAACTCTACACAAGTTACTTCTCTGCTGTTACTCTTCCAGTATGCTCCTTTTTGCCATTAACTTGCTCTTCCAG
This sequence comes from Uropsilus gracilis, assembly GCA_004024945.1. Classification (NCBI taxonomy): domain Eukaryota; kingdom Metazoa; phylum Chordata; class Mammalia; order Eulipotyphla; family Talpidae; genus Uropsilus; species Uropsilus gracilis. The sequence goes on from PVHY01000947.1 coordinate 115,629, forward strand.
GGGGCTTCCTTCCACTGGCAGGCCTTGTGGACCTGTCCTCTTAGTTTGCCATTCTCATCTCTTTTTCTATCTTTTTTTTTTTCTTTGCTAGTAGTTTTAATAGACCCTTTGATGCTCCTGCAGGTCTTTCAGACTCTACCCACCAGTGTATTTTTGGCACCAATACAATTTTTAACTGTGTCACTACCCTGTATCAATACAATATAAAAACTAAAAAAATTAATGTAACTCATGATACTGAAACCAGGTGTAGACCAGGAGCTTTTTTCTTATTAGGTTCTTACCTTTTAAATTTATAAAAAGTGTTCTGATGACATACATGTGAGTGAGTTGAAAGATGCAAATTTCTTTAAGATAGACAAAGTAAAAAAGGATAAAGAAAAGTGAGACTTCCTGCCTCAAAGCAGTCCAGGGAGGGGTAAGGAAAAATTACCACATGGTTGTTCCAGAAAATTTATATTATAGAACTTCTTATGACTATTTAAGAACCTCATCAGTTTTTAGTTGTGGTTGGCTGAGGTCACGGAGAGGATTTCCTTTGTGTGTTTGACCTTGAATTTATCTGGGAACTGGTTTGAGTTTACCAGTTAATCTGTTTAATTTTGTTTTTGTTTTTAATGTGGAATGCTTCACGAATTTGCTTGTCATCCTTGCACAGGGGCCATGCTAATCTTTTCTGGATCATTCCAATTTGTTGCTATATATGTTGCTGAAGCAAGCATTAATCTGTTTAATGTTCTGCTTATGTCCTTTCCATGCTTCTGTTTCTTGTGATCCCAGGTGAGCTTATCCCAGGTGCCTTCATGCCTGGCCATTGTCTTTGAAGTGTATGCTTCTGATAGTGTTTCCTTATTTTTTTCCATTGTCCCTTCTTGGAGTTCAGCATGTCTACCTAGCCTAACCATGGGGGTTAATCTGTCTCTAAACCTCAATATCTGACATAAAATTGACTGTGAGATTTATAGACAAGATCAAAAAATATAACTTTGCAGACAGTGGAACCTCTCATAACTAGTCAAATCTCTGGCAGTTACCTCAAAGCAACCATAGACAATGTATAACTAAAGAGCAAGATTGCAACTAGGTAAAACCTGTTTTTAAAAATGGGCAATGTCTGTGTAAATAGTGAAGACATTATCTCACCAACATTCCCTTTTTCACAAAAGAAAAAAGAACATTAGCAAAAATTATCTAAATGAAGTTTTCTGGAACTCTAAATCAAGCAAAGACTTGCAGCAAGCTGATGAGCATTTATTCAAGAAAAAGGACTGAACTCAAGTTAAGACAATTTTTAACTATTCCACTTTAATTTATTTACTTCTGTCCCCAACCCTAACTGCACAGTAGCCTTACAGAAGCTATCCAAAATCATAATTTAAAAAAAAAATCATGACTCTCACAGACACTGGGGAAAACTAAACAGGATTATAACTCCTTCGAAGTCCTATTTTGAAGAATTATTATTTGACTGCCCAGCGGTTTTTTGGGAGACGCCATCACAAGGTTGTTGTTGACCTGTTAGAACTGACCCAATATAAGCTGCATTTTCTTTGAGAATAGTAGTTGAAAAAAATCAGAGACATTGTTTTGTGTCTACTTCAGATAGTAGCTAAGCTTGCCAACAATTGGGGAAAATTATAGGATAACAAGACATTTAGCAGGAAAATTTAGAAAGCAATGTATTCATAAGGATTTTGGAAATTTGCTATAGTCTTGGGAATTTAAATTCCATGCACATGCATTGAACTGTGTCCTTAGGAAAGAACTGACAAGACTAACTCACTTCAAGTTAACCTTGAAACTCTGTACAAGCAAAAGTAAAGACAAAGTAGTTTTAAATTGTCTGGTTTAATACTGATCCTGTGACCCAACACACGCAGAGCTCCTCAGTAAACACCGGGTGACTTGTTGGAACCAGGCATTAAATGGAATCTTTCAGATCATTAGTCAGACACATCATTAGCTATGATAAACAATACAGGCTTTATAGAATTAAATCAAAAATGTCACTAAGAACAAATGCCAAATAGTAACAATAACAAATAGTGCAGAAAGTGAAGAGATTGGGTTCCAAAGTTGCAATATTAAATGTCTATATTAAGCAAGAAGTATGAGACATACAAAGAAATAAGAAAGCAATGTCTTCTTACAGGAAGCATTTGACAAACTGTTTCTGAGGAAGTAGGGATGTTGGACATATTGAACAAATATTTTGAATTAGCTATTTTAAATATGTTCAGAGAATTAGACAAAAGTGTAAAGAGTGATATAAAACCAACTAGTAAATATCAACAACAACAACAAAAAAGGAACTCTGGAGTTAAAATGTTCAAGACCTGAGAGAAAATATTCAGTCCCAATAAGAAACTGAATAGTAGATTTGGGTAAGCAGGGGAAAAAAATCTGTGAACTCCATGTTGATGGAGATGATCATGCCTTAAAACATTAGTAGAATAAAGAAAAATTGAATGGAAACTTGTAGCACAATATGAAGCACACGAATGTGCATAATGGGAGATAAAAAGAGGAGGATGAATAAACTGAAAATTTTTGGAGAAAAAAGAGACAGAACTTCCTAAAGTTGATGAAAAATTATCTACATATTCTAAAGCTTAACAAATTTCATGTAAAATAAGCTCATAGATTTTCACCAAAAACATAACACAAAAGGCACAGTGTGAAATAAAACAAAATATGAATGTCAAGCACAAAGAGACTCTTGAAAGAACCAAGGGCAGTTGGTCATCAATATCGCAATCAACCGCTGAGATGCCAGAAGACTGTAGGAACACATTGAAAGTACTGAGAAATAAGATGTAACCCATTATTCTTTGTCCAGCTGAAGGTTTCTTCAAAGAGGAAGAAAAAATTAAAAATGATCCCAGATAAACTAAGCATAGGAGACTTCATTGCTAGCAGATGTGAAATACTAAAGGGAGCTCTTCAGTTTAAAATGAAAGAACACTAGACAGTAACTCAAATCTATATGGCAAAATGAAGGGTGACAGTAAAAGTAAATGCTACTATGTAGGAACAAAACACTATACCCAATAACTGGAGAATATGTACTTCTTAATTGCATGTGAAGTATTTCCAGTGATGGACTTTATGTTGGGACAAATTATACTAACAATGTATTTAAATAGATTAAAGTCATACAAATTATGCCAAGGAATCAGAATAATCCAAATAATCTTGAAAAAGAGAGTAAAACATTGGAAAACTCATACTTCATCATTTCAAATGTTACTACAAAACTGGTAATTTGTGCTGTATAATATATGTGGATAGGTCTATCAATCAATGGAGTAGAAATGAGAGTCTAGAAATAAACCCATACATTCATAATTGATGCTTTAAAAATTAAAATATTTATTGAGATAATGCTTATAACACTGTAATGATTTAGGAGTGTAGGCTCAGATATGTCACCATCCCACACTCACCACCAAAGCACCAACAGTCTTCCACCATGACTCAAAGGACCTCCAATCCTACCCTTCCCTTCTTGTACTTCTTGTAGCCTCAGTTCTAAAGTCAAATTTCTTCGTATTGTTTTGGTAAAGCTTTGTCTATTTCTTAGGTTTGTTTGTTTGTTTGTTTTTTCATTCCACATGAGTGAAATTATCTGGTGTTAAGGATTTTTTTTTTTAAGGAATTATCTGTTTTTTGTTTTAAGCCTTCTGATTTGCTTACCACAATTCCCTCCAGTTCCATCTATGTAGTTCTGTTAATGCTGTAACCAAATAGTATAAATATAGGAAATTAAAAAAGAATACATTTATTATCTTCAAATCTGGAGGGGAATACTCCAAAGTCAGTTTCATTCATGTCAGCAGGACTGGTTCATTTTGAAGACTCTTAAGGGAGAATCTGTGCCTTGTCCTTTCCAGTATCTAGAGGCTCTAATATTTGTGTCTGTGTCACTGTAACTGTTTCATTTTTACACTGCTTTTTACCATTCTGACCTTGTGATCCTTTCACATCCCACTAATTACTCCTTTTGTACCCTGTTTATTCTGATCCACTTGGCTAACTTAGAACAGTCTCCCTGTCATGAGATATTTTCTGCATAGTCTCTTTTACATTATTAAGTAATTTTCATAGGCTATAGGGAATAGAATGTGGATCTCTTTGTGAGGGCATTGTTCAGATTAACATAGGCACTTAGGCAATTGATTGAAAAGAGAATAGTGTTTCAACAAATGTGGAAAGGACAACTGGAAGTCTGAAACAGTCCCTCATAGTGTATATAAAAGTTAATTCAAGATGTAATCAAAGAACCAAACTGCAAGTGATAAAAATATTAAAATATAAAAGAAAATGTCATTATAAATCTTTATGATCTTGAATTATGATCTTGAATAAGGCAATTGAAACTAAAAGCTCAAGCAACCAAAGAGAGGGGGAAATTTAACTGGATTTCAAATGAAATTGAATTTAACTGAATTAAACTGAAATTGAATTTAACATTTGAATTTAACTGAAATGCAAATGGCATCATCAAGAAAGTAGAAGATCAACCCTCAGAAAGAGAGAAAATGTTTCTAAATCATATTTCTGACAAGGATCCAGAATCCAGAAAATATGAAGATATATTTTATTGTAACAATGAGATTAAAAAAAAAAAAACTCTATTAAACAAAAAGCACAAGACTGGAATACACAAGTTTTCCAAAGAAAATACACAAATCACAGTTAAACACATGTAAAATTCTCAAATGCTAAATGTCATGTAAACTAAAACCATACAGAAGTATCATTTCATTAGCTGCTGTTAACCTATAATTAGACTGTAAAATGATGCTAATAAGAGTTCAAGAATGTAGATTGTCACCTTCTTCTATTGCTGGTGGCTGCAGCCACTTCAAGTAAACTCTTTGACTATTCAATAAAACATAAACATTGATTTTTCACATGACTTAGCAGTTTTTGTCTAAGTATTTGTCAAGAGAATTGAGCACGTATCCATACAAAAACTTGTACACCTGTGTTCATAGCAACATTATTCTTAAAAGCCCCAAATTAGAAACTATCTTTTGGTCAACTTAGAAACTGGATAAACAATTTGGTATATCTGTGTAATTGAATGTTATTCAGTCATAAAAATAAAATACTTGTTCATGTTAAAACATGGATTAACTTTGAAAATATTATGCTTTGTTAAAATGATCAGACATAAAATGCCACTTATTGTATAATGTCCTTTATACACAGTGTCCAGATTAGGCATCCATAGAAGCAGAAATAGATTAGTGGTTGGTTGCCAGTGACAGAGGAAAGGAAAGAATGGATAGTGACTGCTAATGTGTATGTGGTGCTTTTTTAGAGTGAATAAATTAATATGAAGTTATAAATAGTGATTCTGGGTTCACATTTTTGCAAATACATTGAAAAGCACTTAACTGCACTTTAAACAGTGAATTTTATGATGTTAAATTGTACCTCATTAAAAAAAAGAAACAGGTGGCAGGCCATATTTGGTGTTTGCACCAATAGTTTGACAACACCTACACTAGTGAAAAAGGTATGTGTTGTTTTTAAGTACTTAGTATCTCTGGAGATTCTGAGTACTAGAAAACAAGTACTGAGTGTGTGATGATTCACCAGCAAAGGCTTTAATGAAGAATAATTTCTATTACTCATCAATGCATTCTATTCTACCTTGCACATAGAGCTTAGATCTCCACGTTATTGATTTTTAATTCTTTCAGCATGGGACACTTGCCTGCCTTAGCCAAAAATTAAAGACCTTTCCTTCCTAAAAAGAATCATTTTATACCCAAAATATAAAAAATTGACATACATATGCAATTGTAAGTATCTGTTTATATCTTTATCAAAAATAACAGTGTGTTTTTGAAAGACTGAGGTTTCCCTGCCTGGATTGAACCTGGTTGTGCATCTCTCATGTGTCAGGAACTGTGGACCATAAGGAAACATAAACCTCCAAAGCATCTGTCTGTCTCTTTCAGTGTCACATCTCCCAGTTTTAGAGATGCAATGTTAGCAATTATTTGGCATTTACTACATGGGCATGAGCGTGGGTGTATTTTCATGAGAATGAGGCTGTTGGACTAGCTGTCTGCTGTGTTTTTCTAGTTCCAAAATTTCAGCTCCATATCTCAATCATTAATCTTAGTCAAAAATACATAATTTATGATGGTGATGTCTCCCAAAATTTCTAATGCTCATATACCATTGCTGTACTGAAGTATTATGAAGGGAAAAACTAGATTCTGAGAGTTCCTTAAGTGAGTTGCTAGGAAATCAATGCCAGAACTTAAAATGAAACCCCCTTCCTCATAGCTTCCTTCACATTCCTGCTCACTAGACTGCAGATAATCTTTCACATGTATAAAGGATCACTTCACCCATCACTGAAATGAAGCCACCCCTGAAGAGAACCACATGATCACTTTAAGAGGACTCAACCAAGGAATCCAATAATGGACAGGAACCCGAATATCAATAAAGAACTTGATGCTGTCCAGCTCCTGAATTGCTCTGCAAATGCCTTTCCATCCTTCTAGAGCAGGGAGACTTCTGCTAAGAGCCTTTTAACAGATCCCCCCTCTAAGTGTGATGCCACTTCAGACCCAGGGCTGTAAACCCTTTATTCACCAGAATTCAGTTAAGTTCACCAGAATTCAGTTAAGTTCAACAAGCATTTATTCTGAGCTTGTCTTGGGTCCATCACAGGCCCAATTCTATGTGCAACATCAGGACATGTATGAGCTATGGTCTCCACATTCTGGGGGATCCACTTATCATGTGAACCTGGCTCCCCTGTACCATGAAGGGCTTCTTTAATTAGGTGTGATGCGTTCTCACCACCTCAAATATCACCTGACTTCTTAAAAGGAAAGTGATATTCTTTCTTTTAGAAAGTGTGTAGTTTTCTTAATTCAATGCATGCACTGTTGGCATGGGGAAGTGGAGTAATACTATCTAGTCATTAGCATCTGTAGTCAGAGAAATCAGAAATGGATGCAGAATTGAGAAAATTTTAATTCATACAAATCTAACACAGGCTCTATGAATTTACTTGGTCATCTCTTTTTCAAATCCTCTGTACTATAAGCAGCTATATTTGAAATATTTATGCATAATGCTAAAATTACAAAGAGGGCAAAACTTAACTTTAGGTGATATGAGCATCATAATTTGATTATAGTTATGGTTTCAGAAAGAGTGCTTAGAGAATCTTTCTGGACTCATTCTTTCATCATTGATGCCAGTATACATCTATTGAGCACAGAGAATTTAAACCGGGAACATCATTTGTAAAGTTCTCTCCCCCACTTTTTTTTTGTTTGTTTTTAGCTGGCGGGGGGGGGGTTGTTTGCAGAAGATATGATTTATGGAATTCTTAGTTCTCAAGTTTCTCAAAGAGTCTGAGGTTGGTTGCACATGCCCATGTATATTTATGTTCTCACTTTTTATCAAGGCCAAGTTTGTAGAAATAAGCTTCCTTTCTATAAATGAGTTAATTGATCATCCTGTAACACATTTTAACAGCTTTGTTGTCACATTTTCAAAAGAACCCGTGTTTTGCAAGTACCTAGAAAGAATTTCATTATGTGGTATATAGCGATACTTGCTCTTGCCAGAATGATTTCTGCCTTATATCAGCTGTCTCTCCTTTCATCAAAATAAAGTTTTCATAGATGGAGGCCAGTTACAGGTCTGCCTTAAACTGTCATTTTCCTTTAGCAATCATTTTCTGTTTTCATTTTGTGAAAAACCAAGAAGCCCTGTATCATCTTTGTCTCTTCCTCACTGTCTGCCTCAAAGGAAGAATGTTTCCAACAAGTGTTTCCAACAAAACACTCTCTATTTCATAAAGCAGCAGCTTTCAATTAGTCTGCAATAAGAGTCTCCAACTGATGAAATTAGGGTGGAAATCAGAGCCAAGATCCCAATTTATCACCATGTAAGTGAATGGCAGGGATTCCATTATCCAATCAATCTTGCCTCTCATTTCTGCAAAGGTCAGGCTGAGCCATCCTTGGTTATAAAATAGCACTTGTGGTTCTATGTTTCACTTTAACTTTGTTCTAGACACATAAGATTTGTTATGGGAAGAGACTCACAGTATGAGTTCATATTATAAAAGGCTATTTTGTGCTGGGCTAGGCCTTGTATTTTACACAGGGAAAACTTTTAGAGCAAAATGCAGCCTGAGAAATGTCTCCTGATACATTTATCTACAGAAAAAAAATCACTCTGTGTGTGTGTGTGTGTGTAACACATAACAGCCTTGTGAAAGTCTTTTTAGGAATTTAAATATAATTTTCACTTTACTCTTGCTCCAAACTATAAGGAAATAATACTTGTGCTACTTTATTTCCACCCCCCCCACCATGAAAAGTTACAGTGATAGCCCCCTCTTTTCCTGCCTATTAATGAAAATGAAAACTGGATCACTTAGCGAGTAGTCAAACTAGGGATAGAATTTGCAGACTTCCATGCTTTTCTTTTGACTGGATCTTACCAGTTAGGTAGAATAATGGCCATTTTTTATTGAAACCTACCTGTTTTTTCCTCTTTAAACTCCTGATTGATTAGGAAATGAGTGATATATGAGAAGACCAGTGCACTGCAGATAGCAAAAGTTGATTTGTGGTTATGATTATGAGACTGAAGCATGGTGGACCCAGAGCTCTTAGTGCATCTTAAAACATTTGAAGAGACATTATTCACCAGTGATGGGGTCCTCCTTTTGCTTGTAGTCTTAGGGCCAGTTTTGTGCTTAAATTTTGTAAATATTAGTGAATTCTGAGTAAACCTTCCAAACACCAGATTGCTTTTGGGGCCACAAATGACATTTGATTTATCCCAACAAAGCCAGTGTAAGATGTAATAAAATGGTAAACACATAATGAAGTTTCCTTGCTCAAGATGCTCCTTGCTCAAATGTTCAAGAGTATCTGCTCCTCTGCTCATTAGCACTACTCCATGGAATTCATTCTTGGAAAGAGGATATCTTGAGGAAACTATAATGTGTTCAAGTTCCTAGAATGCATCGATCTTAAATGCTTCCCAAAAGTAGCACTAATATTATGTTGTCTTTTTTATTTTCTCCACCAAATTTTGGGGTCTCTCCATTCATGCTTTGTTAGATGATTAACAAAAACTGTAGTGACAATCATTATTTTATAAGCATAATCTCCTACTGAGATTGTTGTTATTTCCACCCTTTTCAGCCCTTTCTCATGCCCATATCTTCCTCACACCCAGGATGATTCGTGTTCCCTATAATTCACTTGGAACACCCTCCTTTGATATAAATCTCTGAAATCTTAGTGAATCCTATTTCCACAAAAAATTCTATCTCAGCAACTTACCTCATGTCTTACCCCAGCTAGCTGTGGTCTCCACGTCTCACCCCATGGAAGTGGTAATGTTTGTGTCCAGTTTTTGATATTTATATAAAGATATTGGTTGCGTCTGTAGTGCTGTTTAACCTTGCCCATTTGTATTTGGTAATCCAATCTCAGAAATTTAGGATAGCTCTGTCTAAGACATATATAGTTTAGATTTATAGAACCTTTTTTTATACAAATAGTTTTTTTTATAACCCAAGTATAATTGACTTCCTAGCCATGATCCCATAGTCTTCTTGCATGTATTGAATAATAAACAGTTGCTTGTGATCTTTCATATGCAGATAGTGCGTTGCTCACAACTACTGAGAATCAGTGAGAGTTACGATACCCCACCCAGCAAAGGTAACAAAGAAATTAAAGGTTTTCCCCACAACCTTCACTCACCTAGTGAGTGTCAAACTTTATTTCTGAACTCCTCTTTTTCTTGATAAACCCTGCACTGCATCATAGACCTGTCTGATTTCCTTACCCTGAGGATATCTGCTTCTAAGAGCAGAGATATCTGTTCATCTTTGCTTTAGCACTATCTTGCCTTATGCCTATAACTTGTAAAACTTGAGTTACTTGCCAGAAGATAGAGTCATCTGTTTTAGACTTAAAAAAAAAAATAAAACAAAAAGTTTTTTCTCATATGTGGATCATGTTGTGCTATCCAGACTCATTCTGTCTGCTAGCTACCTAATGTACATACATCAGACTATCATCTAATTTTTCCAAAAACATCTAAGTAGGTTTACCATTACTTAGTTAATAAGACTATAAATTTCTTCTCAAATTTCTGTGCTAGAGTCCAACTATTCCTGAGACATAAGTCTTTTAAATTTTCTTTTAAATTTTTGTAATAAAAACAGGTACATGAAATCTACCCTTTTTACAAGACTTTTAAGTGTCTAATCCAGTTTTGTTAATGATGTCAGGTTTGTGCTCTAGAACTTTCTCATCTTAGATAGAATATTGTGCCCATTGTTTAGCATTTCCAAATTTTTGCTGCCCTCCTGCCCCCTGGCAATCACTATCCTGTTTTTGCTCCAACAGTTTGACTGTTTTTGATTCCTCATCTAAGTGGACTCATGCGGTGTGTGCTCTTCTGTGACTGGCTTATTTCACCTAACACTATGTCCTCTAGTTCATCCATAGCCTGTTTTCTAAAAGTGGAACAGCACAAAACAGAAAAATCAATCCCTTCTTTCTTCTGAGGCCTGGAACATAACGAATCTTCTTCAAAGGTTAAAGTCCAACTACTGACTCCTTCTTTGAAGGATTTCCAACAAATTCTTCTCTATTCGAAGGCTGGTTACTGACTGGCTCAGGTGACTCTTATTCTGCCTTATATCCCCCTTAAAGTCCCCTCCCTACAAGCTTGATTGGACTGTCTTCAATCCCAAGTGTATGATTGAACTATTTCACACCAATTGGTTCCCTTTCCATTTTTTAGCTAAATAATTAACTAATGAAATGGTCTTGTACCTGATTGTTCCATTTAAAAGCTAGACCAAGTCATAAAATGGGGAAAAGTCCATCCCAACCCATGCTCAGATCAGAGGAGGGTTATGGGCTTGTTGGCCCCAGGGAGCCATGACCAGAGCTGGCCTTGATGCGGCCAAGAAAAGAGGGAACATCCGCAGGTGATAGACAAAGGCCAGCACATCACACCTCAACACAGCCATTGGGATCTAATTACAAAGGGCTATCAGCTCAGAGCACTAAAATTTGGGGGAACTATAAGTTGTAGTTGGCACAATTTGCCTTTGTTTTTCAGTTTAGCTTGAGTTATAGCTGTAAACAACTCTGTGGGAATCCAAGGACCCCTCTAGAATAGTCCTGAGCATGCTAGGAACAATCTACAGACTCCCGTCTGATTCTTACCATAGCAAAGCATAAAAAGGGGCAGCATCTTCCAGGATTATCAAACAGTCCATACTCTGGAGGAAGTTGCTCTCACTCATGTTATGAATATTTTCATGGTGCCTCGCTATAAAGTGCGGGTTTATACAGCTTAATACAAATGGCCTAAGCTGCCTAGCCAGCATGCACCCCAGGTCTGTAACAGTTGCAGACACAGAAGGAGTCTGACTGGTGTTTGTGTGTGTACAAGTGTTTTTGCATATGTACTTTATTTTAGGATACTTGATTGTATACTTTATTGCAGGATATCATGCACATTAAAGATTTGCCTGATAATTTTCATTGCTAATTGCTGCTTACCATGCAGTTTACTTTAAGACCATGGTTATAGTCATTACTTTTTAAATAACACCCCATAAAAATATAAATTTGCTATGTAATATAGCAGTTATAAATGTAAATCTGTATACATAATGCTATGCATTCCAAAAATATATGACATTTCTACTTATTTGCTATTATATATAATCTGAACTATATCTACACATAGATGACTGAGCTATTGCTGTGTCTTTTTAGATGGGACTTTTGTGATTCACATCCACTAAAAACTCTCTCTAGGGGGCTGTGTTGACATGATGAAGAAAGAATCACAAAGAAGGGGAGGAAGTTCTTGGAGGGCTTAGGTCATGCTTAGTATCAGTGTCTACCTTCTATCCACCCTCCCTTCAATGGAAGAAATAACTATGTGGATGACAGTTGAGCTGTTTGTTTTAACTGTGTGTGGGTATTAGTCTTAACTGTGAACACTGTGCTTAAAATATTATCAGTTATATTTAAGTCAGAAGGAATGAGTTAAGTGCTGTGAATAATTATAAAATGAAAGATAAATAATCTGCAGTTCAGAGCCACTCATTGGGGAAAAAACACTAATTCAAAGGAATATATTCACTTCTACGTCCATTGTAGCACTATTTCAATTGCTAAGTTATAGAAACAAACTAAATACTCAAGGACAGATGAGTGGATTAGGAAGTTGTGGTTTGTATACACTAGACTGCAACTCAGCTATTCAAAAAACAAAAATTCTTTCCATTTACAGCAACATGGATGGAAATAGAGGGGATAATGCTAATTGAATAAGTCAAAAGTAAAAAGATAATACCAGGTGTTTTAACTCATAAGTGGAAAATAGAGAAACAAAGCAAAGGTTAAATAGAACCAAACCAATAACAAACCTTAGAAGTCTGACTTTAGAATGGAGCCTACCAGAGGGAGAGGGTGGACAGAGTGTGGAGGATGCCCAGTAGACTAGAGTGGAGGGTGTGTAGGGGTGCCTTTGTGGTAGATGTGCTGCGGTAACACTTCTGAAGTATTGTAGGCCTGCAGTTCTGAAGCCTATATGTTTGTAAACCAATGTTACATCAAAAAATTCTTCAGTATTCACTTTTAGAAAAGGGAATGTTATGTACAGTGTAGCTTTTGTCAAAATAGAACAGTAATGTGTCCTAAGCATAGCCTGCTTATTAGGCCTCTTCTTCATACATAAAGGCAGCAATTTCTGGCATGTTGATATGCATAACTTGCAGTTAGGCTGGATTGAGAAAATTTTTATTGAATGATTTCAAATCCAGCAGTGCTTTCAAATTAAAAATCCATTAATCATTACACTAGCTGAAATTTGTCAGAAGGAAAATGTAAAAACCCATTGACCTCACTAATAATTGGACTATAGAGAAACCAAACAAAAGGTCAAGAAAAAGTCAAAACTAACAAGCTGGTCATAAAACTGAAGTGTTCAAAAAAGGAGGAGGTGCAAAACAAGGAAAGGAGGAACACAAGGGAATAGGGTGATGGTTCATAGGGGATGTGGTGGTAGGAGAACAGTGAGGACTACAATGATATAAGAAAAAAATTAATAAAACAAATCCATGAATCATATTGCCTTAATTCGTGTAAAAAGTGGTAGTATTCACATGTTTGAGATTATAATTTTTCAGTTAAACTACAGGCTACATTTGCTATAAGAATACATCCATGGACTCTCTGCATTAATGCTACAGTTACCAGGAGCTGGACTCCCAGCTTTATATGAGGTTATAGGTATGGACTCAGAGGTATAGAATCACAGCTCTTCAGATGTGTTACCATAGCACATACACCACAATGGCTCCCCACACACAGCCTCCACCCTACTCTACTGAGCACCTCTTCTTATGAGGAGAGCACATGTATGTAATGGTAATTACCATCATTATTATTCTAATAAACTTTCCATTGACATGCATATTTAACTTATTTGTCAATAAATTTTGCAGCTTATTCTGCAATGTTAGGTTCATTGTTCAATTTTTTTAATGGCAAAATTGAAAAGATAGATGGTACATTTTAAAAAACTGGTGATGAAACTCACAAACTAAGTGTCAGCTCAGGGCACTCTGAGCAGATCTTTTCAGTTGCATAGCTGAAGAAGCTAATGTGTGACAACATCTGGGGAGGAAGAATGTGGCCAGAGACTCAGACTTGAGTAGCTGTGCTAAAATTAACAGATAGCTACAACCTCAGTATGAATCACTGAACCCCAGATTGTCTAAAGATTCTGACTCCAAATGCTGCCTTCTTGAGTGATGCTTGGCATAATATGACAGGCATAATCATATTCTCACAGATAATCGATTTAACAACATCATGGATATTATTCTAGCTCATCATCTCACACAAAATTGCAACCACACAAAAGACACAGGCCTGTTTTTGCTTTCAATATGGGAGTTAACATTCTGAGACACTTTTCTGAGGACATTCTTGAAATTGTGAAAGGAGACTCTATATTCAAAGACTAGGGAATGAATTGCCTAAGTAATGTTTTTATGTGTAAGTTAGTAGGCATCCTCTGCTATACAGACATCATTGAAATTCTGTTCTTGGTTTTCCTTTTTTCAGAAATGCATCAATCTAGGCATTACCTTTACTCTTGCGGCAGTCTGCTATGCCTTAATAAGTTGAGCAGGTGGGGCATATGTACTGTTGGCATTGCCAGAGCAGAGCCTTTAAATCTAGTTGAACAAAAGTCTAGTCATTTATAACCTAAAAATGGCTACCTTAGCTTTTTCAAATTTTCATTATTTTTGCTTATTAAATAAATGTTAAAATCAAAATCAGCACGCTCAAATAATTGTGGTGATTGCAGTTGAAGATTAGAATATCCAGTGTGTGACATTATGTTCTACACAGCTGGTATATTATTGATGGCCAGGGACTATTGGTGGCCTAGTTCTAAAGCCCATGGGTGCAGTTGTGTTAGGCCTGAACTTTAGCTTTGCATATGTTGTATTGTGCAGATATAAATGCATGACACAAAAAGGTACTCAAATGATTATTTGTATAAATGACATTTCATTCAGATGAATTATAATGGATAAGGACATAGCTTAGTTGCTGATAAAGAAAAAGGGACAGAATTTTGGTAGCTGTAGGGGAATGTAGCCTTGAGAACCCTTCTGAAAGGAAGGTGTGAATTCTGGAAGAGGAAAGAGAGAGAGGACTAATGAAAGGCCAGAAGGGAAATTGAATCAAGGGATGAAGAAGTCTAGACCAAATCACAGACATGCTGCACATTACATATTAGGAATTCACAGCCTTTGGAGAAGATGGGAATCCATGATAATTGATTCATGAGTCCTAGAGATCATTTCACATACCAATAGTAAAAAATCTAGCTTTGATTTAGCAGGAAAATCTGGTTACAGATGGATCCTCAAACTGATTTTCAAATTGTACTATGTAACCATAGCACCCAGCATGGAGGTTTTAAACTGAAGACTTCATTCTACCTGGGTCTTGACGGGCAGCTTCCGCTGGACCAAAGACTTAGTACTACAGAAAACTGGAGGCCATGAATTTGATTTGACTTTGTTTTTATTTTTATTGTGGTTTTTGTTGATGGGTCATTTGCTTTATTAGAGCCTTTGAGCCCTAAGATTCTGACATACAACAATGATAGCAACTGAGGCCCAGTGAAACCCTGTTTCCATGTTTATGGCAAGGAAGACAGTCTGTAACTGGAGAGGAGTTAACAGAAAACAGTACTTAATTAAATTGATCAATTACAATGACTGGAGGCTTATTTAATAAGCACTGAGACTGATTCAATGAGTAAGTTTAGGATATGGCTGTGGAACTAGCAAAATTATAAAACATAATTCCCCAATGAAGAAGTAATAAATAGGATTCATTACTAGGAAAATGAAATATTACCTCCATCAGAGGATTTAGATTTTTCAGTGGCATTTTTAGGCCCCATGTCCCTATTAAGTCTTGTTATTTCCTTCCTAATTTGGGTCATTTAGAAATGATTTTCATTTAACTTTTCCATGGCTCATTTCTCTCCTTTAGAACATTTCCGTATGATTCCTGATAAACTCTATGCTTTAACACATTTTCATTATAAAACTATAATAGGCTTCCACTAAATAACAATATGGAATAGTCAGAACATAAAGTACTGATAGGAGTAGAAATTGGGTATTTGGGTAATTTCTGTTCTTGAGTGCCGGTTGCCTTTTTTCCTGTCATGTGTGCTTTTGATCATTTTAGAAAGATTCCTTGCCTAGTGGATCAGCACTCTACAGAGACAATTCTCACAAATCTTCAGGGACAGCCTTTATTTCCCATAACAGAGTCCCCAAGGAACACCTTTTGATGATATAAAGACTGCTATTCTTCACCAAAGCTCCATCATGGAAAGAACAGATTTTCATTTTTGTTCTGTTATTGTCATTGGATTTTGTAAAAAAAAATCCCTTCTCTGTCCCATTTAGTGGGTTTGTTTTCTCTATAGAATTAAGGGAGGATCATTTAGCAATCAGGGCCCTTCAAATGATAGGTTCAGTTCAGCAAATACCCCTTGACAGCACTCTCCCACCCTGTCTGGTGAAATGCAAACATCATAGAAACACAACTGCCTGCCTAAGACTCACAACTTATTTTCTTTCAAATACATAAATGGATACCAAGAGTCCAGGTCTGATTTTGGTTAAAATAAGAACATTTTTAGATGTAGAGGGTGCAAATTATGTTTCTTAGCACATATTCTCTCTGTTATTTAAGGTACAAAGTAGACACCTGTTTATTAAGACTAAGATAAAAAAAAGTGTGAAAGTGTGTGTGGTAATTGGAAACATGGAGGAGTTAGGTGATTGTCATCACTGTGTGTGCTTCTCTATCCACACTATGTACCCAGTCACCTGCACTGTCTCTGTTCTGTGTATATGTAGCCTGGTTTTATAATCTGGCTTTAAGTCTCCTAATACAGACTGTTACTGACAGCCAAAGACATGCACAGTGGAGTCATGGGAAGAGATCTGTAGACATGTGATGAGATTTATTTGGGCTTTGAAATGGTAGGAATTTGTCAGCTAGTAGTGACAATATGAACAATGTCAAAATGGCAGATGTAGTTCGGGGGAAAATATCAAGTAAACCCATGAGATCGAAGTAATCTTCAAGAGGTGCTGTTTTTTAGATCATTAGTCAAGAAGTTAGGTCAACATCTTCCTACATAGACCTGCTCTCTATTTTCTAATAGTTTGTCATTAAAGTTAACTGCTGTGCTATAGGCACGGATTCCTGGAACATAAAGAATTAAATAGCAAGCAAGTATGTGGCCAGGCATTCAGATGTGTATATCAAATGTATAGGCAACTAAACAGCTTTTCATCTTCCATGTGACCTTGGAGTGTCTTGGGGGAAGAAGAATGGAAATGTAAGCTCATCTTAATATTATGAGCTCTAGAAAAAATACTTCTATCTCAGGGTCTCCCATCCATTTTCTCTCAGATTCATACATGAGGTGTAGGAAAGAATACTTTGTAGTAAATTTTTTTCACCCACCCCATTTGTGCAGAGTGCTTTGGCAGCCTTTCTCATATCCTGTATGAAAGTCAAAAAGCTTTCTTTTAATGGTCTGATACATGGAGAAGAGTTTATAGAACAAAATGGTAAATTCTGTGAAAGCTTCATTTCCATGCTGCATTTGAGTCAGCTATACCCTCAGCTGTCATCAACTCAATTTCCTAATGTCTGTTCAGCTGGAGTTATGTCTTTTTGTTTTGATAGATTTTTCTTTTACCTCACTATCCTTTGAGTTTTGAGGGCAGACTTTTCTCCCTGACAAGTTATTACTGCCTTATTCTAATGTAAGCACTGCTTCTGACCCTTTCATTCCATTCTTGTCAGCATTCACAGCATGAAATGTGATTCTTTTATTACTTAATTCCTTACTTTCCTCACACCCATTTCCACTTCGATTTTCCCATCTCCTTTCATTGTGCCCTCACATATTTTTCACTTTGTGATTTCCCTTATCCTTATATGTTCCACATGCTCTATCCCACATTTAAAAATAGTTTCTAACATTATTTGTGATTCTTCAGATGTCTCACAAATAACCTTTTCTCATTTGATTTCCATCTAACATGCTGACAGTGCTCCAATCTTGTTTTCTGATTATCTCTTACGTGGTGCTTTCTTCTGCCTTTAGTAGAAACACTCTCTTTAGATTGCACTCCTCCTCCTTCATCAACATTTACACATTTATGGAATTAGAAAGGTATGTGGTAGGGGGGCAAGTAGTTAGACTGAGGTTTAATTTCTCCTTTGAAAGGAAAAGCATTAATTAACTATTTTGGTAGTAGGTTAAATCCATCTTCATTACCATGCCATATTATAGTCATCTTTGTGACTTTCATTAACATGTCTCACAATGGAAACTTTTTACCTTATAAAGGGAGACTGCTATATTGTAGAGTAGCACATTTTATATTCAGCCTCAGAGAGGTAGACAAGCTCAACTGGGATGCAATTTCAGGGTAAAAAAACAGCATAAACAAATATATATATGAAGTACCCTGATTCATAGCTGTATTCATTTTTGTTGACCATGAAATTGTATGTTTTCCTAATCATGCTTAGCCAGTATTTAGTATGTTTCTCCTGAGGGGGATGAGTGTATGTATGTGTGTGTGCATTAGCTATGCTGTGTAAACATTCTATAAATAGATAAATTCATATGAAATTGCAATGCCCAGGAGGCTAAATGATTACCTGTTAGCATTGATCAGTTGGGGGCATAAAAAGAAATTTCCAGTGCAAAAAATACCACTTTCCTCATGCATGCGAAGAACCTCTTATATTCAAGAGTGAATTTTTCTTACATATATTTGTTTCAATTGACATTTTAAAGTACATCTGAGAATACAATGCACAATATAATTGAGAGCTAGATTCTAATAGATGCTGTGTGAGCTCTTTGAGGAAATGAAATGATAATGGAATTCCTACTCTCCATGGTAGGAAATGACTATCCTTTTTTTCTCTTCTGCCAAGACATACCATCACATTTTAGTTGATTTCTCTGATGTGTTTCTTTAGGCAAGTCAGTAATATCAGAGAAGCCAAATATATCTTGCTTAGGGGGAATTTAATTTGACTGTTTGGACCTGCATGTAGTTCTTTGGTTATGCTCAGTAGTCATTACTAAAAGAAGGACCATTTTTCAATAACGTGGATAGTTCCACATAACTTTTTTTTTCCTGTTCCTGACAGGTGCACGAGGCAGTCCCATGTTACAGCGAGTGCAATCAGTACTCCTGGGTTGTGGGACACTGGTCTCCATGCAAAATCCACAATGAGCTGAGGTCCCTGCGTTGTGGAGGAGGAACCCAATCTAGAAAAATCAGGTGTGTGTAATGGGGGCATTTGGAAAATGGGGCAGTTCAATGCACATTTTGATAAACTCAGTGTTGCTTATGCAAATGTGCTCTGATTTTCATCCTGTACATGTTGCTTTTTTATTATTTTACTCATCTTTCTAAATAGAAGTATATGGACCCTTACCTGCGGTACCTATAGCACAATTCTCTCTACTGTGCAGCTTGGTCCTTCTCATTCCCTAAAAACGCTGTTTCAGGGAAAATAACTGCACAGTGCCCGATGACATTTCTCCCCTGATCCATGGCACCCCTCAATACAAATTAGTAAGTTTTGAATCTCTTGCCTTGTCTATTTCCCCTCCTACAGTCAGTAGAGTTAATGGACATTATTTTAATTTTGGAGATCAATACACTGAAAAGGTCAATTTAAACTCCCACTATTAGCCTTGGAAACTATAGTCTGAGACTATCTATTAAATAGCAACAATATGATTTGGTAAAAAGAACATGTCTCTGGAAGTATTTACGTATGCTGGGTTCTTTTCTTAAGACACTTGAATAAGGTTTCTGTTTAGCAGACACAGAAATGGTAACCAAAGCTAGCACTTGATCTGAGTTTATCAAAATGGTTTATTTAGAAATGATTTGGGGAGAAAAGTAATTTTTCTAACACATGGAGCATAATTCAGTAAGAGTACAAGTTAAGCTGGTAATGATAAACAATTATTAGTATGTAAAATAAAGGGGAAAATGCATTGCAGTCAAATATTCAATTCCATGAGCATAGTGTAACATTTTGTAGAATTTAGGAATCTGTAATTTAGGATGGTGCCCAAATCAGGTAACTCCTTGTTGAATCCTTCTATGGATCTGACACCAGTTGCTTCAGGAGAACCTATTTATATGTATTGATTGTTATTCAACAATTTATATAGTTATTCTGATCTACCCACCACTGTCAAGGCCTGGACCAAATGTTGCAAAATCACTGGTGAGCATTTTAGAAGAATTAACTGCTGTCCAAAGCATAGTGTTGCTCTTTATCAACAACCGAAATACATAACTAATAAGTAGACAAACTCTTTCCCTATGTTCATTGCCCTTTTCCCTGGGGACTAGTGTGCTCAGGCTGTCACAGAAATTGGGATTCTACTTTTTTCTCTTCAGAATCTGTGTCTTTTGGGTTTTATTCCTCATGGATTTGTGAAATGACTAAGCAACCTAGCTTATCCAGTAATATGTAAATGAACTCTATTGTTTGTATCCTAGCCAGGTCTGCTAGCAGCATTACAACAAAATCTCAGGAGAGAAAGTAAAGTTTTAAGAAAATAAATTGTTACCAACAGAATTGTAGAAAACTGATCTAGAAAAAGAATACTTGAATGACAGGCCTTGGAACCATATGTATCAGCTCAAACATACAGAAATTGATATAATCAGAATAACACAACTGCCAAATATTACATTTTTATAAATTGAATTATAGCCCCAAAATCTCTGTTGAAGCCCCTGGTACCTCAAAATATGACTGTATTTGGAGATTGTCTTTTAAGTTGCTTGATGTTAAGTAAGGTCATTTGTATGGGCTCCAGTACAGTCTGATAGGTATTCTCTGAAGAAGAGATTCAAACAGATACACACACACACACACACACACACACACACGAAAATGAAAATAGCGTGTGAAGAGACAGGGAAAAGACAGCCATCTAAGCCAAAGAAAAAGACCTCAAGAGAAAGCAACCCAAATTTCACCTTGATCTCATATTTCTCACCTATAGAATTGTGAGATAGTAATTTCTGGTGTTCAAGCCACCCAGGTTGTGATATTTTGTTGTGACAGCCTTCAAAAGTTAAACATATTCACTGTGTATATATTTTATGAAGGTGATCACATTAGGATATGTGAAGCAAATTTTCTGTGTCCTGCATTTCAAACCATTTCTGACCTTAATAACAAGCTATTGTAATATAACATGCTGTTTACATCACTGAAATGATCTGTTCTGTTTCTTAACACTTCCAAGCAGGAAGCCATCTCCATTGTATATCCTTGCTGTAATAATTTGCTAATAAAAAGATGCTTATCAATACTTGTCTCCTATTATCAAGCACTGTTCTTGAACTTGGGGATAAAAAGTAAAATTCTATTTACAGAGACCTTACTGTAAACCCATAATTAACACATGGACTACTATATTTAAAAACCCCAGAAGAAAAATAATTTTGGTTTGAAATGATGGCACATACTATTTTGGAGAGGTTGGCTGTAGAGTATTTGAGCAGAGAGCTGACTGAATTTAAAATTTGTAGAAAGAATTCTAGAGAAAAGAAGGTGTCCAAAGCAAGAGGCTTCTTGACTCGCTATATGTAACAAGACAATAGTAATATATAGTAATATAGCTCATATTTCTGGTGCTGAAAGTGGGTGACCACAAAGGGACTTTTTACCTTCACTTTAACACATACAGGCCTGCTTTTCTCTCCGAAGCAGGCTACAAGCAGTTTTTTTGCATCCCCAGCCTTTTTAACCAAAATATTAAACCAAGACTATCAGTGCAGACTAACTTATTTTTAACAAAGTGATTTTTAATTATCTTAATAACTACAAAAGAAACATGTAAGACTTAGAATACTTTAACATTGTCTAAAACCTTTTTCAGTATTGTCCAAAGTTCTTTCCCAGATTGCCCCAAAATCCTCAGTCTCTCAGTCCTGATCATCTCACCAATGTCTAGACAGAATCCATCTCCAGATTCTTGAAGACATGTTCCTTTGACTGCTCCTCCTTGTCTTCCACACTGTCTTCTCTTTGTCACCTTTAGGTGCAGGAACTCCATGGTGCCGAACCAGCAAAGTTCACTTTCTTCTCAGGCCTAACTTTTGCACGGCCTCTTCAGACACAAATTAAACTTAGCAAAACAAACTTTAACACAGAGTTTAAATCTGCAAACTCCTTAACTGCATTCAGCATACAAGCTGCCAGCTTGGGCCAGCCAAGGGTTGCAGGCCCTCGGTGGCCACATGGCCAAGCTCACATGGCTCACATCTTTACAAGATGGCTGATTCCCATCTCCCCTCCACTGAACCTCTCTCTATCCAGTCTCCATATTTGAATCTCAATCTGAATCGAATTCTTCTCTTTGTTTGCACACCTTTTATATACCCTGATTTCCCACCTTCCAGGAAACCTGTTTCACCTTGACCATCTCACTTCTTTCTCCCCCTGCATCTCCCTGAAGGGAAATTCTAGCTAAGGTCATTCTCCCATTTTAGCATTACCTGTCCTTGAAATCTGCAATCTTAAACAGGAGACAATGTGTGTGGGGGGTGGGGTGGGGGGTGGGGGGGCACACCCTATCAGTGCTGGTATTCAAATCATGTAGTTTTCTTTAAAAAATGGAGAAAATGGTTAAAGGGTATTATTCTAACTATGATATGAAGCTATGGAAGACTTGGAATGGAGGTAAAGAGCTGCCTTTATTTACATTTGAAAAGGACCATACTGGATGGAAGAGAGAGGGTATTTGTGGAATATAAATAAAAGCAAGAGGAAAGGTTTTAAGTCCATTTTAGAATTATAGGTGAAGTAGATATGATAGTGGGTGTTATCTCCCTTTTATTGTTTTTTGTTTAAGATTGCAGATTTTAAGGACAGAGATGCTAAAATGTGAAAATGTCTTTAATTAGAATTTTTTTAAAAAAAATGCAAGGGGGAGGAAGGTAAAACAGGTTTTTTGGAAGGTGGGAAATTAGAGTATATAAAGAGTGTAAAAGCAAAAAAAGATTTTAATATGGAAATTTCAATATAAAAGTCAGATAGAGAGATTCATGGAGGAGAGAGATTTAAATTCAGATTTGGGATAGGCCATTTTAGAGGGTAAAGATGTGAACCATGTGGACTTGGCTTTAAGATTAAAAATAGCATTGCTTAGAGCACTGTTTGTGAAATTGTTTTCTATATACATATAAATTTATATATGTATATATAATTTTATGTATATATTTGCATATATATTTATGTGTATATATATATATATATATAAATCTTAGTCTTTGTGTGCAATATGGTGTCCCATCCTTAAATGGGTCTTGTGTTCTTTAACCCAAATGTAATTTTTGTGACTCTTCCCAGATAATGAACTCTGTTATGTGTGGGGATAGAAGACCTGCCATTATAGGCTTTATGGATTGGATTAGGGCACAGAGGGTACTTTTTAAAACTACCTTAAATAAAATTTCCAGGGATTTTAGCCTCACTTTCATCCACATTTTCAAAGAAACATTCTTGATGCCACAAATTCCCCAACATCCTTAGGTGTTCTGTGGTGCAAATGAAACTATTTGTTTCCCCTTGGTGGGCTATTGCAGTAAGTAACTATAGGTCCAATTGTTTTCCTTCTGTTGCCTTAGTCTGGTTCCATATTCTTTCTCTTCCCCTTTGTTGTTTTTTTTTTCTTTTTTGCAACAAAACCCTCTGTGTGTGTGTGTGTGTGTGTGTGTGTGTGTGTGTGTGTATGTGTGTGTGTCTCCCTTATTAGGAGTGATCAAAGACCTGTGATGCATATGTTCTTTGACACCCTGACCAGAAATCTTAAATCTTCTTTTTCAGTGTAATATAAAATAACATCAGCTGAGAATGTACAGGCAAGAAGGAAAGCAATTTCCAGCTTTTAAGTCTGACCAGTAAAGGCATTTAAGTCATTTTGTGGTCCCTCCTCCTTCTAATATTGATGATTATGACAGGAGAAACTAAATTTCCTAGATAACGTATACCATGACTCTATGCTATATTTGAAGGCAATTCCTGAGTTCAGGAATTTTTTCAAAAAACTTAATGAATATATGAAAGAAACTTTTGATACAGGTATAGCATGATTTGCAGAGCCCAAAAGAACTCCAGCAAACCCCTCTTAAAATGCTTACTCCCCAGTTATTGCATTGTGTCTGAATTTACCTGATGAAAAATGGCACCACTTATGTCATCATTGCCTTTTCTATCTTCCCTTAGTCTTTATCCTTAGCAGCAAAGATTCATAACAGTAGGGATCATGTGTGTCTTTTTTTCAGTTCTGTACCATAATACCCAGATAAAGGTGTAGTGCACAGTAAGCCTGCAAAAATAATTTGTAAATGAATTATTATTAACAAATATGTGTTACTTGCACATAGTAAATTTTAAGCAATTTCAAAAAATATAATTTTAGAATAAGCTTTTTGTTAGTATATAATATACATACAAAAATTCTCAATTCATAGGGGTGTAATATGATGAGTTTTCACAACATGAGTACATCTGTTTCGCTTGACCCCAGAATCCATGAAAGAAAATATTACCAAGTCTACCTGTTCCCCTGTCAATCAGTAACTGACTGAGTAAACATTCTTCTGATCAAAAAACATACTGAATATTGCAGATTTGTTAACTTTGTGAGCTTTACTCATTCTCTTTCATGTAAAACATTTGATATATGCTCACCCAATTTATAGCATTCAGTGGGTGAACTGACCACAGTATATTTATCCATTGTACTGTTTGTTAGATTTCAGAGAGATCTTTGGTTTTGGAGAAAGGAAGAAATAAAGAGATCAGAGACTGGTAGAGAAACAGACTCTTTACTGGTGAAAGAAGTCTGGATGGGCCTCTCACACAACCTAAATCAGGATCCAGGAGAGCTGCCTCTTGGTTATATGGCTGTATTCTTTCATTTGATCCTGGAATAGGGGTTTGTTCAGGTGGGATGTGTCTGGTGTGATGGGGGAGTTTGGTCAGGTATGTGATGTTTCCCTGATAGGTGATAAGTAACCAGCCAAGGGCAGTTCTCCTGGTTCCTGCTCTTGGCTGTGTGAGATGCCTGCCCAAGTTTCTTTCCCCAATAAAGAGCCTGTTTTACTAGCAGTCTCTGTTGTCTTTATTTCTTTGTCTCCAACACTTTCCAAAACCTAATGCTCTTGATAGTTATTTAGACTGTTTCTAGTTTAGCTGATTAGGTCAGGGTGCTATGAATATTTTTAGTTATTTGGGTGCATATTTATATATGCTGCTTTTGTGTATGTACACAGCAGTGGAATTACTGGGTTAAATGGCATGTGCATGTTTTGTTTTTTATTTAGTAGATTCTGAATCTTGTTATCCTAAGAATATTTCAACAGAGTAAAAGGAAGTACAATGTTACACATTTTGCCAACTCTTGATATTCTCCATGTTTTTTATGTAAGTCATTCTGGCCAGTAAGTCTAATATTTTGATTTTTATTGGATCCAACCAATAATATGATTATGTTTATCCTGTGTTTGGTCTGATACAGGATGAACAAGTAGTTGAAACCTGTGCATATAGACCATGTGCTCACTTGCTACATGTTTATTGCCCTTTGATTTATGACAGGAAGTACCTAAAAGAAAAGCATGTTCAATGATTTTTCACATTACTTTGCCATGATCTTGAATGTATTAGGCAAACATTAAGAAAACTTATGTCACAGAAGTCCTAAGTAGAAGGTCTGAGAGTCATAGGTACTGTGAAGGCTAAAGCTGTTACAAAGGAATGGGTTCATTCAGAGAGAAGAGCCTTCAAGATTTCAAGATTTATTACAATAAGAAGAAAATACACTGTGCCAGATATTAATAGATACATCGCAGATCTCTTCAGATTAAGAAGTCTTTAGTGACAACAGTGTCATTATTTTCACCTACTCTGCTGAGTGAGTCTCTGCCCTGGGTTATCACTGGAGGTCTGCCATAAAGTCCTCTGGCAGAAGAAGGCACCTTGTGTGTCTCTGTTTTACTTTATGTTAAATGGTCTTTGCAGGGAAGGTAACTAGAATATATCACACTTGTTTTAAGTATACTCTCCACTGTTTTAGGTAATCAAGATGTCTTGCAATCTTGTCCTACAGATGTGTGAACACTGGGGATAGTGAAGGTAGAACAGTGGATAATAGCCTCTGCAACCAGGATGAAATTCCACCAGAAACCCAGTCCTGTTCTCTTCTGTGTCCCAATGAATGTGTCATGTCTGAGTGGGGACCTTGGAGCAAATGCCCACAGGTGAGTTTCCCTCCCCAGTCAATGTCGTGACCTGCCAGAGCGGACTTCACTGTTGTTTTCTGTACCTGCACTTGCAGCTCCACAGTGCATTTTCCTAGTAACATGGGAGGATTACTTTGCCTAGGAGAGCAAGAAAAATAAGGGAAAAAAAATTCAGCAAATGAGACTAAGCAATTTAGGATGCCAGTGCTCCTTTTAAGGCCTTTGTCATGGGAACATGCACAAGGAAAATGAGCTTATAATGATCACACTAGAATTCAAATGTGTGCCCAATGTTAAAGGGGTCTTCTTTAGTACCAAAATGATTCTCATTATAATTACTTGGTTCTGTTTCATTTTTATCCTGGCAAAATCAATTATATCTTAGTACCTCATCTTCACTATGTAATTTAGCTTCTGTTAGTGATGATCTGTTTTTGCCTTTTGCTGTTTCCTTAAAGAGAAGTTCTTTTGCCATATTCTTCTTGTGAAGCTGACAAAGATCCTTTTTTAGACTCGAAAGCATTTTTTTTCTCCTCTTAAGAAAAAAAGGGAGATATAACAGGGATATGGCTAGATAAATATTCAAGTAGCATGTCAACTCAATATTCTCAGAAGAAAAATTATGGTATTTTAGACTTGTATTTCTGCCTAAAGAGTTAAAAACATAATAAGACTGAAGAACCTTTTCTATGGCTCCAGCTATTAGAAAGGGAAGATTTAAGGATACTCTTTGTTCAGTGGAGATACTGAATTTGTAGAAAGACTGTATAAAATCTTTATATAAGGACTGTATAAAATCATTGATTTAAAAATATTTTTGAAATCAAATAATTTCCTATATTTGTAGTTTTATAGATTCCTTATTAATTATTGTGACTCTGTCTGTTAAACTTTGATCATTTTGTTCCTGAAAGGGTTTCCTTTTGTTATTACTTTTTATTCATTGAGTTGTTCTTTGAAGTAAGTCAATGTATTATAAAGATGAATTATCAGAAGAGAGAAATTTATAGGGATAGAATGCTTATGAAGACTTTTATTTTGTGTGTAACTTGAATGTAATGAAAATTAACATTTATTGAGTATGTAATTGTACCCAAAGCACATGTAAGATTTATTCTTATAGATTTGACAATGGTCCTTGCACTCATCCTTAATGCACTCATTAAGAACATAATTCTGTTACTGCTCCCACTGTCCAATTGAAGGATGTGATTTTCACCACTAAATAGCTTGCAGAAAGTTCCACATGTCATAAGTGAGAGAGCTGGGAATGAAATTTGTTCTGATGAAATCAGCATCTTTGCTCTGAAATCCTTAACTAACTTGTCTTGGAACTATTACAGTGGATTTGGACTTTTTTTTTTTTTCAGATGTAACATTCATTTTAGAAAAACAAAAAACTATTTTGCTATTTGTATGATTATTCTATGAACGAGTACATACATTCACACCTTAGAAAACCTGGTACCATGTGTTCTTTAAGTGACTTAGAGAAGAATAACCTGAATAAATTAGTTAAATGCAGATGTTGTGATTTTTAACACTTCTTTTCTCATATTTGCTCACATTATTATTAAACTGTGATGACTTAGCAATGATCGTTGCCTTCTTATGTCCAACCACTGAGCTAACATATTTGTTGTAGGAGCATTTTTATAAGGTGATTAGAGCCTAGCATTGTTTGCTTCTTCCAGCTACTGAGAGGCAATTTGGTTTGCTTCCCAAACATAATAACTCTAGTTTTGAATTGTTTAGAAATCAGAGGTAGATAAAAAATTTTCACCAACTTTCTTGTGTCTGAGTGACTTAGACCCTCACTTGCTTATCAGCATAAAGTTGAATGGTAGTCCCTTTAGCTGCTTTGTCTCTTCTAAGTTATATGCTAGTAATAATCACCTCCATCAAAATCACAATTCCTACTTAATCACCCAGAACTGGAGATTTCTAACAGCATTATGCTTTGAGGTCAGACACTTATCTGTGCTCACCCTTTAGACACTTTGTGGTTGCTTTTCTGTGGTCACATGACTTTGCTCTGTCTCAGATGCCACTCTGCTCTTAAGTATAAACACTCTGTCCTGGGGACTCATGCCTGATAATCTTGCCTCTCTAGATAGGTTGCATTATTTTAATAACTTGTAACATCTTAGCATATTGCCTAGCATTGTAGGTGCTTAAACTGTACTAGAAAATGATCCTCATCCTCAGGTTATAGCAGTTAGCAGCTGGCTCTTTGTGCCTGAAGTTAATTGTCACTTCAATGTGTATTTTCTGAGAAAAGAGAAAGCGTTATTGTATAATTATTCTTTATAGTGTGTGCCAGCATATTAGCCAAGATTTTACCAAATTCTCCTGTGTTAGTCTGCAGTGTGACATATGGAGCCACTTGAAATCCATTCATTAAATATTTCTCTTCCTTTGCCTTGCAATGTTGTTTAGAACTAGTCATGTAGACAGACAAAACTAAGTTCCAATGGAAAGAAAATGTAGGATCTTCCTAGGATAAAATGTTTCTTATATATTTGCAATATTGTCAAATTTGTATTTTTATTTAGCTATAAAGTAAAAATAGCTTGGTAAGTTTTTAAACATCATGAGCTATATCTGCCAGTTAATTAAAAGAAACTTAGCAAATTCAATTAATCAATTCAAATAAGTTTTGAATTCCAAATAGTGTGCTTTGCAATCTGAGGTCCAACATATGAGACAATCACTACCATGACACTGAACAGATGTCAACAGCTTTATAAATACGTTAAAGTCTTAGCAAAGAACTCCATGGCTGACCATCAGTGTTGTTTTGTACAATGCTCACTAATAAAAGCAAAAGCACTAAATAAAAATCATCATCCTTCTTTATATAAAGCGTTCACTCTTTAACCTTTGGGATGGGGATTCCCACACTAGTACAAATGAGCATCATCTGGAACATGTGTTAAAATGCACAGTTCCTTTTTCTGACTCCAAAGATTCTGATTCAATGTCTTTGGAGTGGTGCCCAGGCATCTGCATTTCTCAATCTTCCAGGTGTTGCTGGCTCTGCTGTGCTGAGGAATAGTCTGAGCCACAGGCTCCAGATCAATGCACCCAAATCATGTTCTTTCTCAGTCATACTTTAATACAGTCATTTCTTGAACACTGAATAAATTTCTGCATTATGTGAAGACTTGTATTTACAGAATTGTTCCATGGGTCATGCACTGTGCTAAGCACTGTGCTGAGCAGGATATTTGGTATCCTTCTTAATCTGCACAATGTCGTGTGACATTGATGCTCTTCCTTCCCCAATACACAAATGAGTAAACTGAGTCCCAAAGAGGTTAGGATACTGCTGATTTTTAAAGGAGCCTGTAAACTTAAACCAGGTGGTCTATATATCCCTAACCACTATGAAAGAAATATAAGCCATACTTTTTGTACTCAAAAATATTATAACCCATGAAACTTGTTTTTATGGTTTACTTTGATTGCTGGATTTGCAAAGGAGAATGTTTCTAAACTGAATCTGCCTCAATTGACTAGTTTGCCCAGGAAGGTCAGGGAAGGAGAGGAATCAGGAAAGAGGATGCATGTTAGTCCCTGGAACACTTCGTGTGAGTGATAGTGACCCATTTCCTCACACTTGTAATAATTCCCTCATCACATCCAGATTGTTTAAGGAGTGGAGATATAGGTATTAAGTAAATGGGACAGAGTATTACTTAGTTTGCATTTTTTGTTGTTTTTGTTTTATTTATATATAAATTTCACAACATTGTTATCTCAAGGATTTGCTCCCCCATCCCTTCCCCCCCTTTCCCCCCTTTCCCTCCGGCTCAAAGTTGTGCGCGTCAGTTTGGTGCTTAGCTTGTTTTGACTTTTCCTCAAGGCTTTTGTTTATTTTTTTCCCTATATCCCATATATTCGTGAAACCATTTGGTTTCTGCCTTTTTCTTTATAGCTTATTTCTGTTAATAGGATTTCTTCTAAATACATCCATGTTATGAAATTGTCGAATGTCATTTTTAACTGATGAGTAATATTCCATAGTGTATATATACCACATTTTTTTCATCCAGTCATCCGTTTTGGGGCATTTAGGTTGTTTCCATGACCTTGCGATTATAAATTTTGCTGCAGTAAACATCAGAGCACAGGTGTCCCTTTGTACCCACATTGAGATCTCTTTTGGGTAGATTCCCAAAAGAGCAATTGCTGGGTCAAATGGTAGGTCCATTTTCATTAGCTTGAGGGTCCTCCACATCACTTTACATAGTGGTTGAACTAGTTTACATTCCCACCAGCAGTTGTAGTAGTGTTCCTTTCTCTCCACATCCTCGCCAGCAATTCTTGTTGCCCATTTTTTGGCCCTGAAATAAAACTACATATGTAGTCAACTAATTTTCAAAAAAGGTGTGAAAAAGTTACCTTGTAACAAAGATAGCCTCTTCAATAAATGGTGCTGGGAAAATTGGACTAAGACATGCAAAAAAAAATGGACCAAGAAAACTCCCTTAATCCATGTACAAAAATCAACTCAAAATGGATAAGAGATTTAGAGGTCAGACCTGAAACCATAGCATACAGAGGAAAACTTGGGCAAAACTCTCCATGAACTACAGTTCAGAAATTCCTTTCTGGAAACATCTACAGATGGCAAAAAAATGAAGGAAAACAAAAACAGATGGGACCACATCAAACTAAAAAGCTTCTGTACAGCAAAAGAGACAACAGAAAAAACTAAAAGATGCCCAACCGAATGGGAAAAAAATCTTTGCCCTCCACATGAGTGACAAGGGTTTAATGACGAAGATCCACAAGGAACTCACACAACTAAACAAAAGCAAAACAAAAAGCCCAATCAAAAAATGGGGAGAAGAACTAAAAAGACACTTCTCCAAAGAGGAAATACCAATGGCCAACAGGCACATGAAAAATTGCTCAACATCGCTAGTAATAAGGGAAATGCAAATCAAAACCACAATGAGATACCACCTTACACCAGTAAAAATGCATGTGTTTTTTTAAAAGTAAAAACAGCAACAGCTCTTTAAAGTCTACCCTCCATTACATTGTTTACAGTGGTCAGAGAGTAAAGCCTGCTGCTGAGTTCTAACCCATCTAGGCAATATCCCCCCCTCCACACATACATCAAACCAGTTATTATTTGAGTCTATAGAACAAAGTGTCTCTTCCTTTGCTAAAAAATGATTTCTGCCTAATTTAATAGTAGATTTCTAAAATATAAAGCATCAGGAAGATGATTTTCAATGAATAGGTAACTGACCTTACAGAAAATGGCAATTGCAAACAACACTGTTTGGGGACTATTTAACTATATTGGGAAAACTGAAGCCCACAAATATATCTAGCAAAAGCAAACACAATTCAGGATAAAATTTGAATAAAATGAAAAAGCATGAGTTTGACTTATTTTCATCTTCTTGTTTGATCTTGTTCATTATATGCAATTTATTATAAACACATTTTGGGGGTTCACTTTATATTCCCCCTTCTCTAGAGTGTATTAATGTGAAAGAAATTTACAGAATTGTACATATAAACTTCACATGTTGTTCATTCATTAGACATATTTGCTTATAAATAAACCTGCACATGCATGTATGTGAAAAAACAGATGTATGTATTTAATAGTTTAGTATTTATTACCAATTATTCCTCTTATTTACATATATTTCCATGTTATTACCTTAACTTTAATCCTTCAAAATTATGTTGGTAAATATTCATAGATTATATAGTTTTAAGAGGTTTATAAATATCTGAATTCATAAATTCTCAAGCCTGATGCATCTGAAAGAATAAATGATGTTTCTTTTTTATGCTACTAGTCCCTACAGAAAATTTCCATTGACTAATACAGAGTTTTGATTTATGACTCTCCTTGGAGGCTTAACAAAGGCATTTCTCAAACAATATTATTGACAAGAGAAAGCAAACAGAGTCTTGGGGATAAATTTCCATACTGATGTATACTTTACAGAAGCAAGCCTTTTAAAACCCTCTCTAGAAACCTATTGAACTTTAATTGATTCACTTCCAGCTGCATGTATCAAAGGCCAACTAGAACTATCATCAGGCCTCCCCTCATTCTGTGGGAACTGGGGACTCATTAAACAGTTGTCCAAATGCAACTTCATGATCAAACAAATATTGACTTTATCACCAGACAACCTCTGAAGAAGGTTTATGAAGAAAGACTTAAAAAAAAAGTGCATCATGGGAGGGATGAGCACAAGGATTAAGATGGCAGTTCATGGGTGACATGTTGATGGGAGAACCTTGGTGTATACAGTGATGTAATTTGTGTGTATGTGTGTGTCTGTAATCAATAAAAAAAAATAATAAAAGGTAGATTTTTTTTCTACCCTGAACTAAGAATTTGTCCCTTGTCAGTTCTGATGAGTTTGTTAAAAATAAAAACAAAAACATAATGTTCAAGTATAATCAAGCCTATATTCTATCATTGTCTTAAGAGCATGCTTCAATATACATTTTATTTCTAAACTTTATTCTTTTCTCTGTTGATGTGTGCAGGATGTGCTTCTAAAAACAAATGTGGATATATACTGGCAGAGATAGACTGTCATTATTCCTTCTGGTGAAAACATTGCTTTAAAAGAAAAAATGTTTTCCAGTTTTCTGATAAGTGACCCAGAATTAAGCAGTTGAGGTTAAGAAAAATACTTTTTGTTTAAAGCTGTTCCAGTGTTATTTTTGGTAAAGATTTTATTACTGATGACTCAACATATTCTTGTCTTTAAGACTACTTCTGAAAGTTATGTTTCCCAAGAAGCAATTTACCCAATGTTTATTGCCAATACTCAGCTCCATGCACTCCATCAACCTCTCCTCATAGTCCATAACATGCAGATGACAACCTATATTTGTCTCTGGAGGGCATGGGAGATGGTCGTGACCCTCAAGCTGCCTACTGCTTTTCTTTGACTCACAACTGAAATTCAAGAAGAATGATGATAATTTTCTCTTCCAAACTGCAAATTCTGGTTGCTTCTGATAAGTTGATATTGGCTCTTGTCAGAAGCTAATAATTTAGCACTCTGGGACCTGTGAGATATTTTTACCCTTGTATGCAATGAGGTTTAATATCACCTTAGAACTATCCTTATTTCCAGAACCACATTAGACCCCACAGAATTGGGTGCATGATTTTATGTGGTAGAGCAACAAATTACAATCTAATGAAATCTGTTCCAGTTTTTAAAATTTAATATGATAGTATCCTTCTTTGTCATCAATGCAATTTCTTTGAAGCTCATTATCACTAATTCGAAGTATAAAATAGTGGTTCCATTGCACACTTCCCTCTCTCTCCTGCCTCCCTTCCCTCTTCTTGCTTTCCCTTAATTATCTTTATTTCTACCTTATAATGTAAATTCTTGGCTAGAAAAAATAATATAATGAGCCTCATAAGTTGATCACTGGTTCCAACAGCTGTTTACATATTTCTTTTGCTTATTTGTTATGCCTATAGATGACTTGAAAGTATAGCTCACATTGATTTCACTTCATTCATAAGTCCTTCTCTTCATTTTCCTAAGAGATAATAACTATTCAGTAGCAAGACATAACCACAATACTTTTTATAACTGGTAGGACAATAATTATTATGGTGGTTTATCATTGATAATTCCATACATGTTACACACTTTATGTTAGAGTCCTGTTGGTATTTTTTAGTAAATCATCTTTAGGGAAATGTCCATTCAGATACCCCATATTTTAACAGGTTGTTGCTTTTCATTGTTATTGAGACTCATGAGTTCTTTATAGATCCAACCGTATTAGATATATGATATACAAATATCTTTTCCCATTTATTAGGGTATCATTTTCAGTTGATGGCATTTTGTTTCACTGTGAAAAAGCCCTTTATTTTATATGTTCTTGCTTGTTCATTTTTGCCTTTGTTTCTTTGACCATTGGAGGTCAATCCCCAAAGAAATCTCTAAAACTGCTGTTAAAGAAACATTTGGCCTATGTTTTCCTCTGCGTAATTTATCATCTTTTAATCGTTTTGATTTGATATTTGGATACAGTACTATATAATAGTCTAATTTTATTCTGCATGTGACTGTTCACGTAACCCAACTCCATCTATTACAGAAATTTCCCATGATTTTATATGCTCTTGCTACATTCATCTTAAGTTAGCCCACATAGATGTGAATTTATTTCTAGGTTCTTGTTTCTGTTCCATTGATATGTCCGGTTTGTTTGTTTGTTTGTTTGTTTTTAAATTTCATTGCTATGCTGCTTTTATTACTGCCACTTGGTAGTATACTTTAAAGTTTAGAGCATATGCTGGGCACGGTGGCTCGTGCCTGTAAACTTCAGCCTATGAAGCGGCTGGGGACAGGGATCGTGGTTCGGGTCCCGCTCGGGGCAACACAGCAAGACCTAGTCCCAAAGAATAGCTGAGCGTGGTGGTGTGCACCTGTAATCCCAGCTACCTGGGAAGCTGAGGCTGAGGATCGCTTGAGTCTGTGGTGCCCCTAGGCAATGTGAGCCTGCGGTTCCACAGGCAAAAATAGCGAGACCTAGTCTCAAAAAATAAAGAAATAAATAAAAAATAAATTTTATAGTATAATTTGAAGTATAGGCAGCATGTTGTTTCCATTTTTGTTTTTTGCTATTATTTTGTATTTCTAAGCACATTTTATATCTTTTTGTTCTATTTCTGAAAAATTATGTTGCAATTTTTCCAGGGGTTGCATTGAATCTATATATTGCGTTAGATAATATAGTCATTTTAAATGGCTTTTTTTCTTGCAATTTGTATCTGCCTGTGCCTTTGTGTCTATGTCAACAATGTCTTGCCGTTTTTGTGTACAGGTTTTTTAATATAATTGTTTAAATTTATTCCAAGATATTTAATTCTGTTTTAATTTGATTATTAATGGGATTGTTTGCCTGATTCTTCTTTCTATTTTATTTGCATACAGAAGCATACTTTTGTATTTTAATTCAGTATCCTACCATTATAATGTATTTATAATTTCTAGTAGTTTTTCATAGGCACCTTTGTGAGTTTGTGTGTACTGTCAAAACATGTGCAAATAGTGATAATTTAGTTTTTCCTTTCCAATTTGAACATTATATACATTTCCTTGTATAAATGCCTGAATAGGACTCCCAGTAATGTATAGTGTAGTAATAATGAGAGTAGACCTTCTTGTCTTGTTTCTGACTTTAAAGAAAACCACTGTAATATGATTAAAATGACAAAAGGACTGAAATTGTGTGGTATTTGTTTTAATATTGGAAAGTTTTTGATGTAAGTAAATATAGGGAAATGTAGATATCAAAAATTATTCACAGAGTATATGGTAACATATAGATTATATGATTAAATAAGGGAAACCCGTGAATATGAACTGCTAAAATGAGCTGTAGTAACAGAAAACCTGGTGGACTTGAGATATGCATAATATAGATAAGTTTAATTAAACTCTAGACCTATTCAGAAATGTGTGTAGAAAAAAAAAAAGTGATAAAAATTGATACAAAAATATGAAAAAAAAAAAAACCTTTCATGAGTCAAATTAGAAACATCCTTCAGATTGCTTCATTCCAAAGAGGAATAAGTAATAATTAACTTATTAATTGAATGTCGCAAAGCCACAATACAGTATTGGGGCTAAAGCACTGCCAGTGCTTAAAAGACCAACACAAACTGCAGTAAAAGAATTCTGTAGACCTCCACAATCAGGGCATGGAAGGGAAGCTGAGAGAATTTATAGAGGTGGTATCTGGGGTTTGGATGGGACAGAAACAGAGCAAATTTGCCAATCCCAACAGAGTCCCTGAGAAGAGAAGAGCAGAGACACTGTGAAGGCATATGCCCTTCACCCAGGTGAAATCCAGAGTGGAGGGACTGTGGTCTTCTATGTGGGCTGGGCAAGAAAGACATTAGAAAAAGCGTTCAAGCCCACACTGTTTGCCACTCTTTGGTATCTTTGAAACCTTCATGTGCACAGACATTGGATAGATTGCCAGCTCTCATATTACAATCCAGAAAAGAGGGTTAACTGTGGTGCCACACCCAGAACCGATGCCCACTTGCATATCAGTAGCTGTCCCCACTTAAAAAAAAACACGATAATTTTTAAAAATAATGTCTTATTTCATTGAAAAAGTTTTTCACATCCTTTATTAGGTTTATTTCTAGGTATTTAATACTTTCTGAAGCAGTTGTTGATGGGATTGTTTTCTTAATTTCTCTTCCAGCTTGTTATTTAATATAGGAATGAAATGGACTTTGGGATATTGATTTTGTAGCCTGTCACTTTTCTGTACTCATTTATTGTTACTACCAGTTTTTTAGTGGTGCCTTTAGGGTTTTCTAAACGTATTATGTCATCTACAAATAGAGTTTTATTTCTTTTCCAATTTGGATTCCTTTTGTATCTTTCTCTTGCCTAAATGTTTCAGCTAAAACTTCCAACACTAGGTTCAATAGTAACATAGAGAAGGATAAACATAGATGCATAGACATTCTTTTGGTGTACCTGATCTTAAAGTAAAAGCTTTCAGTTTTTCATCATTGAGTATGATGCCAAGTGTGACATTTGACATGGTCATTATTATATTCCACAGTCTTTCATAGGTGATCTTTAGTGATGCTTTCAATTTCCAAGGCTTTCTAGTCAATTCCATTTTTCTGTTATCTTTTGTGATAATTGTGAAAAAAATATGTTTAATTCATTTAAAAATTCCCTTAAAGACTTTCTGTATCTGTTTTTACATAGGAGTTCATTTTCTTTTAGTTTATCTTTGCTTCATTTTTTTTCTTAGACTTGCTTTTGCTTTTAAAGTTTTATTGCAGTATCAATTCTAGTCTTTATTTTAACTTTCATTTCTTAGTTTTATTTTTTGGTTGT
Organism: Uropsilus gracilis; assembly: GCA_004024945.1. Classification (NCBI taxonomy): domain Eukaryota; kingdom Metazoa; phylum Chordata; class Mammalia; order Eulipotyphla; family Talpidae; genus Uropsilus; species Uropsilus gracilis. The sequence continues at coordinate 152,514 of PVHY01000947.1, forward strand.
ATTTAGCAGCATATTTAGCTTTTTAGTTTGATGTAGTCCCATCTGTTTATGTTTTCCTTCATTTTTCCTTCATTTTGCCATCTTTAGATATGTCCAGAAAGAGATTTATGAATTGTAATTCATGGAGAGTTTTACCCAAGTATTCCTCTATGTATGTTATGGTTTCAGGTCTGACAGCTAAGTCTTTTATCCATTTTGAATTGATTTTTGTACATACTGTGAGGGAGTTGTCTTGGATATTTTTTTGTCATGTCTTAGTACAGTTTTCCCAGCACCATTTATTGAAGAGTCACTCTTTGTTCCAATATAAGTTTTTCACTCCTTTGTCAAAGATTAGTTGACTATATATATATGTGTGGTTTTATTTCTGGGTACTCAATTCTGTTCCATTGATCTGATTGTCTGTTTTTGTATAAGTACCAAGCTGTTTTAATTATTATAGCTTTGTAGTATAGTTTAAAGTTTGGAATTGTAATGCCTCCATTCTCTTTTATTCTGGTCAGGAGGCTTTTTGATATTCGAGGTCTTTTGTTATTCCATATGAATTTCAGTAATTTTTGTTCTATCTCTTTAAAGAATGTCATTGGGATTTTTACCAGGATTGCACTGAATCTGTAGATTGCTTTTGGTAGTATGGTCATTTTGATGATATTAATTCTTCCAATCCATGAACAGGGAATGTCTTTCTATTTCCTTATGTCTTCTTCTATCTCTTTTAGCAGCATTATCTTTGGATAGTTTTCTTTGTATAGTTCTTTCACATGTTTTGTTAGGTTTATTCCCAAGTATTTATTTATTTATTTATTTATTTGTTTGTTTGTTTGTTTGTTTGTTTATTTTGGTGCAATGGTAAATGGGATGGATTTTCTGATTTCTTCTTCTTCAATTTGACTTTTTGCATATAGGAAAGCTACCAACTTCTGTGTGTTGATTTTGTATCTGGCTACTTTACTGAGCTGGTTTATTATTTCAAGTAATTTTTCTGTGGATTTTTACAGGGTTATATATAGAGAAAATTATGTCATTAGTATATGGTAACTTCAGTTCCTCTTTTCCTATTTGTATCCCTTTTATCTCTTTTTCTTGCCTTATTGCCCTATTGGAACTTCCAGTACAGTGTTAAAAAGTCAAAAATTCGCGGCACGCATTTGCATGTCATCCTTACTCAGGGTTCATGCTAATCTTCTCTGTATCATTCCAATTTTAGTATATGTGCTGCCGAAGCAAACCCCAGATAGTAGAATTTATATAGGATGAGATCAAGCTGGAGTATTTAGATTTTTACCTTTGACCTTAAATATGATATAAATTATTCTCATTTTTGTAATTTCCCAAAGAGCCCAGAAAAACACAAACATCCTTGGATCTAAATGGAAGTGTACTACAAAGTATATTTAACCTTTTAAATTTCAAAAGCTTTGCTAATTATATAATCTTTATGAATTATTAATTTTTATTTGCTTTTGAAATGTAGTGAGGTTTGCTGAGAATAAGAGATTCTTTTACAATCAACATTAGTTACATCATATGCTTAAAAAGTGAATTATACCTTTCTTAGAATACATGGATATGTATGACAATATTCAGTTCAATTTATTATATTTTGCAATATTTTTGAGTCCATTTATGTCACTAGTCAACTTGAAATGTTATGTATTGGTAGAAGTCTAGAAGAATATGCTATTACATTTATGTCAAATTCTTCTTGCCTTTATAATCATATTTTATTTCTATAGTTTGATACCATGTTATTTTGTGGAAAAGGTTCATAAATGTTTGCTTCAGTAATTTTCAATGATCTTTGGTTCATCAGGTCACTTTTTATATTTGTTTGACACAGTTCTCTATGCTTTGTTTTTCTTTGTGTTTTTATCCTCATGCATTTTTGGGGGGCTGTTAAATTCTTTCAGAGAAGACTTCTATTTCAGGTATAGCTTAACTTTTTGACTATTAACAGCAGTGGCTAAAATTTTATTTTTATAACTAGTACTTCCTGTATTTCATGATTAGCAAAAAATGATCCTTGAAATTTCTATTTTCTATTTTTTCCAGTGACTTTATGGGTTATGTCTTGCATTTATGTATGCCCTTGAGTAATATTATTGTAATTACCATTATTTGTAGAATTCATCTTTAATATTCATTTCTCTCCTGTGAGATTATAAGAAAAACTCTAGTTCATGTACTCTACGTATCAAAAATATTTAACTTGTTTTTCTTCCCCAAATGTCCTTTGTTAATATGATCTAAAATTATAGATCTGGATGGCTTTGATCAACATAATTTTATCTCAGATAATTATATATTATCTGAATAGATAATATATATCAATCTCCTCCTATTAAATATTTTGTTTTTAAGAATGGGGTACTCTTTAATTGCAATATAATTATGATATCACAGTTCACTGAAAAGATACCTTAAATTTCTGTTTATTATGACAAACTTTTAATTTCAAGGCCCTCGTATATTCTAAAACCATAGCTATTCCTAATGCAGGTCTCATTGCACCTTTCATCAGATGCATCTTTATCCCTATTCCATTTTACTGTTACCTACTATCATGTAGTTGAGTGTTTTAGAGATGTATTTTCCCTTTCCAATTCTAGTAGTTAACAGTTTTGTGATGAGGTATAAATTTCATACATTAAAATATACAAATCTTAATAAGACAGTTTGATTTAATTTTAGGTTTAGTACATCTGAATGACCACAAAATAGATTAAAATAGAGGCCAATTCCACCACCGTCAGGTGCACTGATGCTGCTTTGTGTTTATATGCACAGTTCCCTGCCCCAAATTAGCCACTGTTCTTAATTCTATTACATCTATTAGTTTTAAATGCCTTGCACTTAATGTAACTGAAATAATATAATATGAACTATTTTATGTCTAATATGTGAGTATTTTTGAGGTCAGCAGTTTGTCCTTTTCTGTTGCTAACTAGTATTTCATGTGGGACTATAGCATCAATTGTTTCTGCATTCTCTTATTAACAGATATTTCTAGTTCCGAGCATTTATGAATATAGCTGCTGTGAACATTGTCAGTGTTGTTTTTTTGGCTGCATGCACTAATTTCTCCTAAGTTCATAATTATAAGTGCAAGAGCTAGGTCTTGGGATAATTGTAGGCTATTCAACAATTTTTGAAGTTACAGAACTTCTTTACCCCTACTCTCAGCAGTGTATAAGAGTTTGAATTCTAATACATCCTCACTCACTTTTGGTGTTTCTATTTTTTTTAATTGATTGCTGATATGGGCAATCAATTAAAATATAGAAATACCAAAAATGTTTGTAAATATGATGTAACTATATTTACATTAAATATATATATTTACATCAATTTCTACCCCAAGGTTCTCCTACCACCTTGTCCGCCATGAACCATCATCTTAATCTCTTGTGCCCGTCCTTCTCCCATTTTTACCCCTTCCTCCACTCTTGCTCTATGTTTCACGTCTGTTGACAGTTTAAAATTTTACTTCTTCTTTTGTTTGTTTTCTCTGTATCCCAAATACAGGTGAGATCATCCAGTATTTCTCTCTTTCTTTCTGGCTTATTTCTGCTAATATGATTCTTTCTAGGTCCATCAATGTTATCACAAATGCATCAAATTTGTCTCTTTTGATTGTGGAATAGTAATCCATTGTATACATACACCACAGCATTCTTGATCTATTCATCTGTGTTGGGGCATTTGGATTGTTTGCATATCCTGACTATTGTAAATAGTACTGCAATAAACATCCAAGTACAGGTATCCTTTTGAATTAAAGTTTTTATGTTCTTTGGGTGCCCAGAACTGGGATTGTTGGATCAAATGGTATTGGCATTTTCACTAGTTTAATGGTCTTCCACACAGCTTTTCATAGTGGCTAGACCAGTTTTCATTTCCACATGTTTGGTGTTTTAAATTTTTAGTAGTATCAGATGTTTTCAAAATTTTAGTTATGTAAGATGTATACTTATATCTCCTTGTGATTTAATTGCATTTCTGTGATGATTAATAATATTGACTAGTTTTTTAAAGCCTAATGGGCCACAAAGCTATCTTCTTTGAAAATTCCTATACAAGTCTCTACATGTTTTTTAAATTCATTTATTAACTTTTTTTTGAAAGGTAGCGGTTTCTTGTATTTTGGGACTTATTCCCATATTTATTGAGGAATCACTGATAAACATCATTGTGTAGGGTTAAAGATATGGAATGTAGCAATTTGTTGTACATATGTATCGTATTCCATAATAAGATTAACAGAACTGAAGCAGAGCAAGAAAGGGGAAGGAGGGTGAAAACAAGGGAAGGGGAGTGCACAAAGGATTAAGATGGTTCACAAGTGACAAGGTAATAGGTGATATTCAGGGTAGACAATGATGTAAGTTACATATATATATACATATATATGTGCACTCAATAAAAAATAAGTAAAATAGTTTTAAAAAGCTTATTTAATATATATCATTAAATAATATAGATACCATTGTCTTAATATTGTGGTAAAACTATTTCAGTATTTACTTAGCAAATTTCAAGTACACAATACAGTATTAGTAACTATAAGCTGTCATGTTGTACAATAATCATTTATAAGTGAGCTTAGTTTGACCAAAAGTGCCCAATTTTCCCCACACTCCAGCAATGACAACTCCTATTCTACTGTATTTGATTAATTCAACTATTTCTATTCCATATATAATTGATAGCATAATTTGACTTTCTTTCTTTGACTTATTTAACTTAGACTAATACCCTCAATGATTATACATGTGGCTATGAATTATAAGATTATTTCTTTGCTTGACTGAGCAATGTATGGGTAGGCATGTCATGTAACAACATTTCAGTCAGTGTCAGATCCTATCTGTCATGATGGTCTGAATAGACTACATCATACAGCCTATGTAAGTGGTAATAAGCTATACAACTAAGTGCATGTAGTTATATTCCATGATGTTCACACAATGGGCAAAATTCCCCCTGGGCTTGTTTGTCAGGTTGTATCACTTTTATAAGCAACACACTATTGTTTATACATTTTCTTGATTCATTTATCTTCCAGTGGACACTTAGTTTGTCTCTCAGTCTTGGCTATTTTGAATAATACTAAAGTTAACAGTGGGGGTGTAGTTGCTGCTTTGAAATAGTGATTTTGTGTTCTTTGGGTGTATTCACCAATAGTATGATTATGTAATTCAGCAAAAAGAGGATTGCTGAATTACATAATCATATTATTTTCAACCTTTTGACGCATCTACAAGAAGCTTTCCACACTCATTGAAACAATTTGCTTTCCCTCCAACATTATACTCTACATCCTGGCCAACTGTTATTGATTGGCATTATAGAAGTTATGAAGTGGCATCTCATGGTGCTTTTCATTTGCATCTCCTTGATGACTTAGGGTATTCAGCATCTTTTCATGCACAAATGGCCATTTGTCTTCTTTAGAAAAATATGTTTAAGTTCTTTGCTCATTTATTAATTGGATTGTGTAATTTTGAGTTGCATGCGTTCTTTCCATATATGAGTCATAAGCTTTTCAGATGTAAGGTTTGTAAATATTTTCTTGTGTTACATAGGCTATTTTTTTCATTTTTGACTGTTTTCCTATTCTGCACTTTTGTGTCAAGGTAATGTTGGCCTTGAAAATTTGTTAAACTCATTTTGAAAATGAGTTGAGCATGTTCCCTCCTTTTCTATTTTTTGGAATAATTTTAAAAGTATTGGCATTAATTCTGCTTTACATGTTTTGGAAGAATTAGCCAGTGAAGCCATCTGGTCCTGGGATTTTCTGTGTCGGAGATTTCTGATTGACTCCATCTCCTCACTCAATATTGGTCTGTTCACATTTTCTGTTTAGTGATGATTCATTCTTGGTCATTTATTTCTGGAAAGGACTTTACTTTTAAGTTATCCAATGTTGCCACATGATTGTTCCTAGCAGTCCTTCATGATTCATTGTACTATTATGATATCAATGTTTTCTCTTTATTTATAATTTTATTTTATCTAATCTATTCCTTAATTAATCTAGTCAAAGGTTTGTAATATTGTTTGCAAAGCAAAATCAGTTTTTTACTGATTTTTTAATTTTTATTTTCTATTTTATGTATGCTTTATATATTGTGTTTTATATATAAATGTTTATATATACATATATATAATGTATATACATATATACATATATATAAACATTTATAGAATATGGAAAATAATGTTATATATAAATATATATAAACATATATAGACATTTATATAAAACATTATATATAAACATTTATATCTATAAACATATTTTTATATTTTTTGTATATTTACTTGAAGTATAATATTGGGTTATGAAATTGAGATTTTTATATTTTCTTAGTCTAGGTTTTTATGATTATAAAATTCTGTTAGGATCATTTTTACTGAAACTTACAATTTTGAAATGTGTTTCTATATTAATTTTTAAAAAAATTTTTCCCTTTTGATTTCTTCCTTAATGTAGTAGCTGTACAGGAAATAAAGTTTCCTTTTCATAATTTGTGAAGTTACCAATTTTCTTCCTGTTACTGATGTATATGTTCATAACATTGTGGTAGGAAAAGAGACAATATGACAAATTTTCTTCAATTTGTTAAACTTTATTTTGTAGCCTGAAATATGATCGACCCTGGAGCATTTTCTTTCTTTTTAAAAGTTTTTAAACATCCTTTTTAAAAAGTTTTTTCACTATAAGACTTCTCCCCTCAGGTGAGGTCACCATAGTTTTCCCACCACTTAAGTGCCCTTTGTCCTCCACCATTTCCTGTGGGCACTTCCGATGGTTACATTCTGCTGCTCCCAGGAGGGAGGTTCTGTGTACATGTCTATCGAGTTCACTTGTCTAAGTATTAGTTAAATTATCATTTTCCTACTATTTTTGTGTCTGATCTGTCCTTTGTTGATACCCCACTATTAAAGTTTCCTATTCTTTTGTCATTCTTGTATATTTCTCCTTAGAGTTTTATAGATATTTGCTTTATATAGTTAATATTTAGTTCTTCCAGTGTTAGGCTTATTAATTACAATTATGATTACAATTCTTATACCTTATACCAAATCGTTTATGATTATATATTGACTTTCTTTGTCTCTTATGGTTATTTTTAACTTTAAGTCTACTTTGTCTCATGTAAGTATAGCCACTATGGCTCTTTCTGACTTTCATTTGCTTGAATTATCTTTTTCCATCTTCCAATTTCAGTTTATATTCAACCTTAAAGTAACTCTGTTGTTGATAGCATGTTGTTGTACCTCATTTCCATTTGTCCATTCAGTCATTCAAAGTGGTGCCTTTTGTTCTGATTGTTTTTTAGTTCCTTTGTTTCTTCCTCCTATTTTTGTGGTTCAGTTTATGTATATATCATGTTTTTTAATCCATTTATATGTCACTATGCACATGAATTGCCCTATCTGTTCTATTGTGACTAGTGCCCAGTGAACCTAAGGATGCCTGTACCTTTTCAAATTAGTTTCTCATATTCACTGGGTATATATCCATAGGTGTGATTACTGGATGACACAGGAATTTTGTACTTCATTTTTTGAGGAACTGCCATATTGTTTTCTGTAGTGGCTGCAGCAGGTTACATTCTCAACAATGTACAAGAGTTTCTTTTCCTTTTTTTTTTGTTTTATCTTTGCTAATACATAATATTTCATGACTTCTTGATAATAACCATTCTAATTGGTATGAAGTGAAACTCCTTGTGGTTTTCATTTGCATTTCTCTCATGTAAGTAAGATAGATATCTTTTCTTGAGTATGTTGACCATCTGTATGTTGTTATTGATGAAATGCTTATTAAAATCCTGTTGATCATATGTTAATTGGGTTATATGTTTTGTTTTTGAATTGTATGAGTACTTTATATATTTTGTATGTCTGATAATAAGACTTGCAAATATATATTCTCTTTAAGCAAGCTCTATTGAAATAATGGTTTCTTTCTCTGTTTTTTCTTAATTTGTGATTCTGTTTGAGTCTTTTTCATGTGATTCTGGTCAAAGGTTTATTAATTTTTTACTCAAAAGAAATGTTTTTGATACCACTGTTTCTGGAAGCTCAGGCTTCAGCATCATTGGTTAGAGGTAATGTAGTATGAGGTTGTGAAATGTTGTTAGGATGGATATTAATATGTGGGAAGTAGTAAATGATGTTAGAAGTAATTTAATAGTAAATCTTGGCACAACTTTGAAGATGTTAGATACAATAGAAGCTCTAAGAACTGTAAAAAATTAATGAAATAATAATATATGTATATATATATATGTGTGTGTGTACTTGCTCCATATTTTTTTACACATAAAAGTCTTCACATACACACTCACCAAAGGAAAATAACAAGACAATATTAAACTGGGTTCTTCAGAATATGTAGATGAATATCAGAAACTCAAAAGTGAAAACTTATTATATTTGCACAACTCCAAACATATGATCTCACAACTGCACATGAGGGAATTGGGATGGTTATGATCGTGTCCGTATTATAGATGATACAACACTTAGAAATTATTCCCATTGTACAATAGCTAATAGTCATTTGCAAATACTAATTTATTCTGAATCTCCTGCTATAAGGGGTTATGAAAATTACTATGGTAGCTTTTTAATAAAGCACACTTAACATACTTCACTTTCATTAGTAAATAATAAATTAGTTGCCCTTTTCTCTCAATTTTACCTTTCCATATATCTAATTCTTTAATTTCATTGTGAGAACAATCCTTAATTTAAAGGGACTGTGCTGAGACTTTTGATGGGCAATATTTTTGCAATAGAGCATTATTGTAATTAATAAGGTACTGTTGCCAAGATCATAATGAATCAGATATAGACTGTTGAATACACTTTGTTGTAATGACATTTAGAATAATGGAATCATAATAGCTTTTAGAATAATGTCTTTATTTAATCAAATGTTTCTATAATTGAATTATGATTTTCCAGCTTTAAACAATCATATACCAAGGAATCTCTCATGTCCATTAGACCTCAGGTCATAGTTATTTGGTACTTGAAAACAGGTTTCTTGGTATTACAAATGTTTTGGTCAAATGAGCTGTCAAATTCATTTACTAAATCAAATAGGTCGAGTGTGCATAAAACAAGTATCTTTATTTTATGGTGTTTGTTGAAGCTGTCTCACTCACAATCAATAGCTTTACCTAGGAATCCTAGGAATATATGACTTCTAGTTCACTTGTGTTTGTATAGTGACAAAGGATGACTTGACCAATGGCCAAGAAACACATGATATGTATTTAGCAGACCTAGAGGCATCATCAAGAAAAATAAAATCAATAAAATATGCAGTGTTCAAATGCACAATATACACCTGTTTAGGAAATGTAACTGTCTAAAGTGTAATAGATCAATATTCTGCTCATTGATTTTTTTTTCCGAAGTTAAGATCTGTGAAACACAGATTGGGGAAGCTACAATTTATTTTAAATTGGAGATACATTGTTTATTGATAAGATACTGACTTAATAAAATTGTAAAATTGTCTAGCGATATAATCTTCCCCCTTTCACATAGCTATTTAATTATTTAAATAAATTACCTGTAGGGTTCCCTGAGAGAAATGAATGATGTAAATAAATTACCTGTAGGGTTCCCTGAGAGAAATGGATGATGGAACATGTAAAAAGCCCTGATGATTTAACATGCAGCTTCCTTTTTTGGTGTCTCTCCATCCCTCATTTCTGTACTTGTTTTCTCTTCCTGCATTCTTCCTTTCTCTTTTTTCTTGACCTCAGTCTCCAAGCTCTGTGTGTATGTGTGTATTATTAAAACCTCAGAAAAGCTTGGAATATCATTTTTTTCTTCAGGAGCTGAGTGCAAACTAGACCAATAACATATCCATTATGTAGATAGCACATTTTCTAAACAGTTGCCAAATATACTAAAATGAGACCCTCAGGACCTCGAAAGGTAGCACTCTGCTAAATCTCACAAATAGAAAATGTGTGATAAAGCTGAGATCATTTACTTTGTCAGGTTCTAGTAAAATTTTAGTAAGGAAAGTTTGTTCTTTATCATTTATGAACCAGACAACTTCATCATTTTATAGATTCTGCTCTGTGTTTCAGATCTGTTCACTAATTCATAGAGGAATTGCTTACAAGCTAGCGGATGAACATTTACTTCAGCTTGTACAGTAAGTTATGGTACGAGCATTTATTAGACAGTTGTAAGTGTTCAAAACCCACTAGAGATGCATTCACTTTAGTTTAAGGGTTGCACATTTCCCTATAAATGGTTGGTTGTGAGTAATGTAAATATGCATCCCTACAAATAAATTAAATACATTTCCTTCTATTGTTAATGTGTTAGAACAGTTGTGCCATAAATCACTTGAACAGCATTTATAGATTACTATACTCTATCTAGGCCAAGCTTGTAAATATCTGCGCAACTCATAATTTAATGATTTGCAACCCTCTAAAGAAAACCTTAGAGATTTTTCTCATGTTTTCCCCCTCCTTTCTTAAGATATTGACATCTAGTTCAAAGAATTTCATTTTGAGTGCTTTTATAAAGCTTTACTTTTTAATAGAAGCCAGAGGATTTAATGTAAACAGGAAGGGATGTATAGAGTAACCCTCACTGCTCCTAGGTGGGTCATCATTCTTACATCCTCTTCCCCAGTCCTTCCTTCCTGGAAGACTCAGAAATTCCTTTGGGGCTTGTGGCCACAGGGGCCAGTGGTCAGTGCCTTTAGACTTACTTTGTGTGCTCCCTCTCTCTTCCCCTCTTCCTCTGGTCCCAACCCCCATACTTAGGAACCAGTATAGATACATTTTATCTATTCTTAATTCCACCTGTTTCATTAGAATTTAGGACACAACAACGCAACACTGGCATTCAGTTTTGGAAACAGTGTAGACCACTGGTTCAGCTTATCCATGGAACCGTTGTTCTAAGTAAAAAAAAATTTAAAAAATGCAGTTTTCTATGGTCAGAGTTTTGTATGGTTTATACTATTGAATACTCATAGTGTGGCATTATTAATCCCCTTCCAATTGTGAGGAATGTGTAAGATTTAAAATTGGTCCAATTTCTAATTCCTAAAGTTGGAGGGTCAGAGATGGAATTTGAGCTAATGCAAAACCTACTATCTGTGGTCTTTGAGTTTGGGCTATGTATTCATAATGGTGCTTAGCTGTTCTTACAGAAATTTGTTTTTTCAATTTAACAAAATCCTCTGAATGTTGACTCTGAGTTTCCAAACCTAAAGTGACCCACTCCCTTCCACATTTACTTTGGCTGTTTTCTTTGGCCCCTTTCTGTTGACTTTGGTCCACCAGAACAAATGAATGCCATGCTTCTCCAGGTAATCAACTCCAGAGTTCCCTTTAAACATATTTATTTGACTCAGTCACTGAGAACAAGAATCCTTGCTTTGAGGAATCCTGTTTGTGTCGCACAACTGTATCCATCACCCCCAAATGCCCTGCTCAGCATTCCTCAGCCCTCTCATCCTTGCTGGCTCATATTCCAGGGTCTGATTGTCAACTATTTTGTGTTCCACCAATTTTCAATTTGTTTCTGGTGGCACTTGATTGAGTGGTTCCAATCTATGGGTAATTAGAGATGAGATGGAATTTGATGGCTCTTAGGTTTCATCTAGAGGATATTTTGCTGAACTGTTATATCATAGCACAGTCCAGTATGAATCCCTCCCCTTACCTGAGGATTCCTCCCTAAAAACTGCTAGGTTGCATTATGCACAGCACCTCTGTGCATTTGCAGAAAATTTGTTTTTCAATGGGTTTTCAGCTTATTTCACTGTCTCCACTTCATTGTGAATTACATAAGGTAATTCTATGAGTGAAGAAATGAGACTGAAATTGGTTGCAAAAGGAGCAGACCAACCAACCAACAAGCCATAGGGAAAAAGTGGCACTTTTGAAATGTGGCTTCTGCCACCCAGGTTCCCACAAGTTCATTTCACCCATGGATAGCAGTTGCCAGTCAAATGCAATTTAACAGCAGGGTTTTATTTACAAGGATAATTAACAGGGCAAACAAAGTCCTTTAGACCTCAAGTGGCCAGTTATCTTACCCCAGTCACCATTTTTAGTACCAAAAGTCCCAAAGACATATGTCCATGATGGTGTTCCTTTGCCCCTCCAAACCTGCTGCAGGCACTCTGCAAAGTTGTCTTTTTCCAGCATCTTCTCTCTGCTTCTTCTTGCTCCAGCATTCTAAGTTGCTCTACTTCTCCAAGGCTCTTCAAACTTCTTCAACAAATGCTGATGCAAAGATCAGTTTTCAAAATCTCTATCTCCAGGTACTAGCTTTCCATGCCACCTTGCTACAGTGCCACACTCTTCACACTGGCCACTGTTCTACCAGCCCCCATGGCTCCTTGCCACCACCAGCTCACTCTTCCAGGGGGTTTCTGCCCAGCCTTGCCAGTCAAGCTATTCTTTACTGGCCTGCCACTTCATGTCTCTCCTCTCCCCAAAAGTCAGTCAGTGTGTCTCTGTCTCTGTCCCCCCACCCCACACCCAGGGACTTGCAACAAAGTAAAAGAGGGAAGTATTAGCCTGTTTGGCCCACCTTTTAACTCTGTTTTTCAGACACAACTTTCCATGTTGGGGTCATGGCTTCAAGATGACTTCATTTCTAGTGACAATGACTTTAGTTTTTAAGGAAACAGACTCAGGCCATTGGCCCCTTCCAAAATGCAAAACAGATTCTTGAATTCTCTACCTTGCTTTATAGTTTTGGACATTGGAAATCATTGAACAGTGTCCCTGCAAGTCTTTAGTCATTCTATCATTTAGATTGGAAGGTGAAAGCTCATTAGTTACTGTTATAATAATAAAATTATTCTTTTTGCAAAAGAATTAATTTGGGTAAAACATTTTTTCATAAAGTAGACATATAAAGACAGTACTTGACATCTGGGAAGACAGCAAGAAAAGTGTTATCAGGACTCTGGCTTTTATTCTGCTTCTCACGCTGTGTGAATGTGACAAGCTGCTAAAAATTCTTTGAAGCTCAGTTTACTAATCTATAGAAACATGTATAATAATTACTTTTTAGAATATCAATTATGATTTTATCAAGATTACATACAAATATATCAAAGATATTGTTGAAAATTTTAAAACATCAGTCTGAGCCCAAATCCACTTATAAATATTTCAAACAGCTCATAGCTCTCTGATTGTACATTTTGTTCAAAAGTATAAAAAGATTGGCTTCTTTAACTTTTTTTAATTAGTGAAATATAGCATTTAATTTTTTTGAGATGATTCAATTCACCTCTTTGATCTATATAAGCTCTGTCTTTACTGTCAATGATATTTCATCATTACAGTGACTATTAAAACTTCAGTACCAGACTACTATGTATTATAGTTTGAACTCAGGTTTAGATCTATTGTCCATTTTGCTTGTGGCTTCTATCCTATCCCAAATGTATGTATGCTTCATGTCCAAGAAGAAAAGGTCAGGTTTTCACTGTGAATTTTAAACATGTGTTTTGAAGAAGTGAAGGTTATTCTACAAGTTGTCCTTTACATCACCTCAACTCCCCAAGTTAGTTATATGGATCAAGAATGATAAAAAATATATTACCTACAAGGCACACTATGCACCTATAACCAGGGAATCTCTCCATAAAAGGGCATGGCTGGTGAGCCTTGTGGAAAGGCTAACTGATTTTGTACACACTGCAGTTTTAGAAAATGGACGTGTTTCTAACTCTTAACCTTCTTTCCATTTTGATTAAGCATGTTAATATAAAGATTACCTTGAAAAATATCAATGAATAATTTTAAGTCAACTATGGTTTCATATAGATGAATGTAATATGTTTATATTACATTTGTTATATCCTGCTCATATTCTTAGTTCTTCATATTTATCTGTAGAGATATTTGTTGTTATTGTCCTAAGTACTATCTTATATAGTGGCATAAGGAAAAAGTAATGATTCTAAAAGTGTATCTGCAAACACTGTTGCCCTTTTTACCTTCAAGTTAACTTATACTTAGAGATTTTATAAAGACCATCTTCCCATCCACCAAGATTTGTACTTTTCTGGCAGACTCCCAAACAAAATGCAGATAATCAATTTGGTTATATATTGTTTCCCAGATGCAAATCTTCATGTTGAATGGTAGGAATAGATACATAGCAATGCTGGGCAAACAGTTATTGGAAATTTGTGTGAAAAGTAGAAACAACCTAGATGCACTGTTCTCTTTCTTCCCCATCTCCATATGGGTAGTAATGCTTTGGGCAAATTATTTAACCTCAATAAGTCAGAAGAATTGGAATAAAGGTGGAAATGGAATAAAAATAAATTTAGAGGACAGAGTGGGTTATGATATGTGAAAATCATTTCACCCAATATCTACACAAAATATTTCACCCAATAGATATTTCACCAATAGATATTTCACCCAATATCTACACAATATCAGCACAAAAATAAAGTATGTTTTATAGCAATCAACATCAAGTACTGTCTCAGTGATGAAGACTATCAGACATTGTGACTATTCTCAAGGAAACTAATGAGGATAGAGAAAATTCCTATTGAGGGCCAGGCTAGTGGCGCATGGCTGTAGGTGGTAGCCTAGGAAGCCACAGCCAGGGCCAGGGATCGCCACCAGGGGCACATAGTGAGACCTAGTCCCCCCCCCAAAAAAAAAAAAGCTGGGCATGGTGGTGTGTGCCTGTAATCCCAGCTACCTGGGTAGCTGAGGTTGGGGATTGCTTGAGTCTGTGGTACCCTGAGCAACATGAGCCTGCAGTTACACAGGTGAAAATAGCAAGACCTAGTCTCAAAAAGAAAAAAAAGAAAGAAAGAAAATTCCTATTGAATTTTTACAGTAGCTGGTGTTTAAAAACAAGACAAACTAGCAAGGGGGGCATGGAAACCTAACTGGAGCCTTTTCTAATCCCTGGGAGGATGAATGGAGTTTTCCAGGGGGAGAATATTCATAAGGAAACCTCAGAGTTGAGGAAGGCTTAGTTAGGCAAAGTAGGGTATTTGGAGTAATAGGGAAGGAGGGAGGAAAAAAAGAAAAGATTAAGTTTGAGGGAGTACCTTACGCAGTAAGTAGTGGGACTAGAAAGAAGGAAACATCAGAGAGTTCAACAGCCCCCTCTCAATATGAACTCTACATACAAAACTGAAATACAAATTTATAGAAAATCTGTACTATAAAGTTTTAAGCTTGCCATATATGTTTTAATATTTTATTTAATATATTTTTATTTAATATATTTTTATTTATTTTTTATTTAAAAAATAAATTTTTTTATTTTTTATTTAATATATTTAATATATGGGTCTTCCCCCACCTGAGCAGATACCACATATAACCCTAGAAATATACACACTTGTATGTGTGTTTTTGTTTATGGATATATTGATATAAACCTTTTGAATATATGTTGAGGACATTGTACTCTTTCATCTTTTAACATTGATCATTAAGATTGAATTTCCTGAGAATACAAAGACAGTGTGGTTAACAAATAAAGCATGCAATGTTGTGTAGATGATCTAATGGACCATATTCCCCTGATCTCAATAGTTCCAATGATACCCTTTGTAGTTTTTATATTTCTTTGATTTATTTGAATACTGCTTGTATTATATTTACTATACTACCTTAATTCTTTACTCTTTTATGACTTTGACACTTTTGAAGTATTTTGGCCTTCTTTATTCTTTATTATGAAGTTCCCACAATAATATGTGGTAGAATGGGATTCCTTGATTGGATGTATCATACATCATTCATCTGTTCTAAGTCTTCTGATTGGATAGGAGTGATCTTTGCAACTCAGTGGTATCCCAACATACTTTCCAGAAAAATTATGTGGGGATCTTCTTGATCATTATAAAATCTTTACCTAGGCATCTAAGCAAAAATCTAATCATAGTTATGCATCATCCTAACTTGTGCTTAGAAATAGATAGACAAAGCCTTACCAGAAACATTATATCCTGGTGATATCATAGTTTATGCCCTTGCTTTTTTCAGTCCCTTTATGCTGAGACAGGTGTCTGGCACTCCTCCTTCCAGTTACCTTCTGAATCTGACAAGCCACCCCTGGATTGCAAGCATCTTCATGAACTCTAGGTTCCTCAGAGGCAAACAGCAAGCTTCTTCATTGATCTACCTTGATCTTGACTCTCCCATTCGATATTCTATGATTTCTCTTGTTTTTGGGTTATTTAATAAACCATTATTTTGGTGTCCTTTCTCCTTTTACATCTCCACTTAACCATTCCCATTGCAAAGGTTTTCCAGGTTCAAATAAACATCAGGTATAATAACCACAATCATAGTGCAGTTTCACCATCTGCTAAAAATAAGAGCAGTAAAATTATGGCCAGACCACTGAAAAACTGATGGGCTGTTTGAGATAATTGATATGGATTGCTCTCCACAGATACAGGCAAAAAATGTGTTCCTATTCTAAAATGTGGCCTGCTGCTGACATTTGCAGGATTGGACAATTCCTAGAATATGGTTTTGGTTGTCATCATTACTGTCCATTCTGTCACTCAAAAAAAACAAAGAAAGAAAGAATGAATGAAAAAAGAAAAGCAGAACCTCTGAGAGGCTATTTAGTTACACATCAGTTTATATGCTTTATCAGATACCTCAAATCTAGGATAACACATTGAAGAGATATAATCTATCACTATAGGACACAGGGATCCAACCTCTGTCTCTCTGACTTACCACAGAGTTTAGTTTCTTTATTTTTAGTTTCTGATTAGGTTTGTTATAATGTGTCAATAAATATCCCTTTGTTGTATCTATATTTTTACCTGTACAGAGTACATTAATAATAAGAGTTCACTGCACTTACAAAATCCCATACACCCAGGAATTCAATATGTTTACATTCATTAATCTCACTAAATTCATTTAATATCCCAAAGTCCTGGAGACGCAAGTGATCAATATCTATTTGATCCAATGAAGAGGCCAGAGCACCCTTTAAAAACTTGGATTGTCACTCAGTAATATAAAGGCTGCTGGAATCTATTAAGTTCACCTTATGGGCCTGGGTCTATTCCTTCTGCTGGAAATATCAACAATCAACAAGGCCAAGTCCCAGCCCCCATAGAGTTTGCTTTCTAGTAGAATGGGAAAAGGCAGTCAAAAGTAAAACATCAAAAAGCACTAATTTAATTGCTAGCATATCAAATAGTGATGGGCAATAAGGAGAAGAAAAACAATGTGATGGCACAGAGGCGATGTGGATATTTCATATAAAATGATCAAAGCACCACCTCTGAATGTGGCTCTTTGAGCAGTTACCTGAAGGAAGGAAGAGGATGCATCATGCAATTATTGAAAGAAGAGCATTGCAGGCAGAAGTAACAGCAAGAGCAAAAGCCACTGAGAGAAGGGTTATGCCGGGTTTTCCAAGAATACCTAGAAAGCTAGAATGGTAAGTAGGAGAGTCTACTGAGAGGGTAATCATCCTGGACCAGATTGTGTAGGACTCTGTGGGCTATAAAAGAGGAATCATTTTTTGCTCTGCTTCATTGAGGTGTTTGGGAGCAAAAAGTTAGGTGATCTGATTTGAATTATTTTAAAAGAATAATTGTAGCCGCTGAATTCAATAGACCTATCATGAGGAGGCAGAAGCAGCTATAAGGTTATTGTTATTATCTCAAAGAGGAGGAGAGCACAGGATGATCTTAGCTGAGTGCAGATTTTGTTTTGAAGTTAGAATTGAAAGGATTTGCTGGGGGGGGGGAAGGGTTGTAAGGTGTGAGAAAAGAAAAGTGACTCAAAGTTGTTGACCTGAGTCTCTGAATAGGTGACATTTCCATTTGCCTAGGTATGGAAGAATAGAAAAGCATGCTGAGGCTTGGGAAAATTAAGTTTTAGAGCATATAAAATTCAAATTGATATATTTGAAGATGTTAGTTTTCAAATTAGAGTGTGCATCAGCTCTATCTGGGGGCTCCTTAAAACATTACTGAACACTATCTCAGGTGCTGTTTCTTTTTATCTCCAGATTTCTGACTAAGTGGGTCCCAAATATTTGCATTTTTAACAAGTTTCCAAGTGATGTTTATGAGGTTATACTTGGGACCACATTTAGAGAATCTCCTCTGGTAAAGGGTGCGTCTATGAAAGATTATGACAAATGTAAGGAAATGCCAGGTCCTAAGATGGTATGTTCTTGGGGCTTTGTGTTAAAATACTCCCTTTGGTTCTGTCCCCTTCCAACCCATGACCAAAATCAGTGTGTGTGGAATGTGGAAGCACGTAGAGAGATGGAGCTTAGATAAGAGGAACACCTTTTATTTTTTTAGCCCCCTCTGGCTCATTAGAGGGTGGGCGATAGCGCATGTCTCACCTGTAACTTATCTTTTTAACCTTTTTGGAATGTCCAAAGAGACATATGACTTATTAGTGATGACTGTTGCCCCCTAAGGTAAAATTTTGTTATCCCGCATTTTTGCATATTGCCTGCTGAATGTATGCTTTGCTACTTTTTCATTACATTATTGTAACATTTTTTTTTTTTTTTTTGCTGGGGCATATAAGGGATTTCTTAAATTCATTAAAATGGACCTGGACATGCTTCCCAGGATCTGTGGGCTAGCCTCACAGAAATCTAGCCATCTCTTCTGTTTCAATTTCTTCTTCATTCCACATGTGGCTCCTAACAAATGGCGCTAAAAGTTAATAAAAACTCATACGTGTGACTTTTTACTTTTAACTTGCCTGATACTCCTCATTTCTTTTTCAAAAGCCGAGAGGCCCCTCGAGCTCACTAAAAGTAAGGGTGATATGTAAGCAACCACATAGCCTATGTTACGTGAGCGGGGCTCACCTCTAACCTGAGGTAACATTAAACCCACTCAGTAAACCCCTTTATCTTATTCTAAACGTTATACAAAATAAATAAGTAAATAAAGGCTAAAAAAGTCACAGTTGCCCAAGAACAGTAAACAAAAATAGAGCTGGAGTAACCAAAATGGCTGGCGGGGTGCTCCAAAACTAGTGAGCATGAATAAAACATAAAAAAGTTATTAAAATAATGAGGTAAAGTCTGTCTTAATTTATTACCCAAAACTAGGAAAACACAACTCAAAATTTATGTCATGTAAGATTAACATAAAAAAACACCTAAAAAACCACTCAGCGCCAATAAAATTCTTAACATCACGGTCAGTCATAGAGTAAAAATTTTGCTAAGTACTTTCTCCTTCTAGAAAAAAGGAAATCTCTAAGTTAAACAGCCTTAATCACGTCAGAAACATCTAATAAAAACAAGCACAGTACTGTAACTGCTAAAGCCAGCAGTAAGTAAAAACTATCAAAAATAATTCTAGTAAAAATCAAAAAATACTGGCTAAGGTAGGTAAATAAAGAGACCCTATCAAAAAAACAAACATCTAAATAGCAAGTCCATTTTGATCAGGTAAAACAACATGCCAATAACTCATAGCGCACTCCAAATAAAAATAAGCCGCAAAAAGCATTTTACAATCTGTGACAAGGTCTCAGTGAGACCAGTGCAAAGCTCTACACCTGTATAAACAGGGTAGTAAAACAAAAACCCAAAATAAAAAGATCAGAAATATTTTAATACACTGTTGTGCCACAACAACAACAAATGGTGCTACTTGTCAAATAAAGCCAGTCTTAAAACATTACAAAAAACGTAATATAGTAAGTAAATTGAAAAAAAAAAACCTCAAAGCGTTTAAAATGCTGCTGACTTACCACCATAAAGCATTTCAATGTAAACAATTTAGGACCTTTCAAAAAACATTCTAAGCCAAATTCCAAAATCTGAGTCTCCTTTGTCCCTGGTGCAAAAAGTTTATTACTAAACTGGTAAAAATCATCTTTAGATCCCCCACTTAAAAAAAAAAATGCAAAAAGGGGCAATCAATTAACCTAGCCTCAAAGGGGAAATAAAAAACAGCAAGCGCTCTGACTTCACTACCAGTAGTAACTCTCACCAACATCCAGGCAAGGCTTATTTCATAATAATCAATATAAATAAAGTACTATTCTCTAAAAAAAATTAACGCTTTATCCAAAACAAACAAACAAACAAACAAACAATTTTAAGTCTAGTTAATTGTCTTAAAAGCCAACAACTTTTCCTACCCCAAGGCAATCAGGGTGGAACAGTTAAAATATTTTTTTTTAATGGAGAGATTTCAAAAAAAAATTCCCATAAAAAACATAAATTCAAAAAATCTGCTAGGTATCCTATAGTAAAAAATAGTCCTCTCATCATATGCCACAATCATAGTCAAAATTTTGCTGACCCTATCAAAATTAGCAAAAACTTTTCACAGGTATGATAAATTCAAAACTTAGTTAACTAAAAATGACTCCTGTAAAAAGTATAACAGAGCTAAATTTTTTTAAGTATTTAGGACATTCAATGACATTTGGTATATCTTTATATACCAATTCCACAAAAGCTAAAATCAACACTAAGTAACAAATATGTTCAAAACCTGTCTTTTAACCTCTACCTGACTAATTCAGTCTGTAAAATATAATATTCTTAATCTCAGGGCCGTAGGCTTGAGCACCATTTAAAGACAAAAATCATGCTTACATCATTAATTCAAAAATGTTCTACAGTGTTTACTACAAAAAACATCCTTTGTTAAAAGTATTGCTAAAATTAAATATATGTAGCTTAAACAATTGGCTTTTAAAAAGTCAAAAACAAAACTGCTCTCTATCTGTGATCATTTTGTTTTACTTAACATAATTATAAAAAAGGTTAAAATTTCAAAAAGTTCCTAAAATTTTTTTAAAACCATAGAAATAGCTCTTCAAAAGGTATATTGCTAAAATCCTAATTATTACAAATCTAAAGCATTTTCAAAAGTATAAAAATAACCTTTTTAAAAAGATACTAATAATCTTAAAACTAAAATTGTCAAGGTATTTAAGTTAATTCTCAAAATTAGTTGTTAAAATATTGATATGGATTTACTTAAAACTACATTGTTAAAATAAAAAGATAAATATTTTTATGAGTTCACAAATGTGTCCTTAAAAAACATTAAGATACAAAGTTGTAAACTTTTAGTAATTAGATTTCTCATGTTTGTTTTCTAGTAAAATTCACATCAAAAATAGTCTAATCAATAAGTGAAAGTTTAGTCTAATTTTAAAGGACCTGGCTTTAAAATTACCTAATAAATTACTACAAAACCCACAATTAAAGTACTTTAAAAGATTTCCCCCCCCCTGTGGCTTGGAAGACAAAAACAGGACAAGCACCACACACACACAAAAAAGATTTTAGGTAAATAGAGGCTTGTCCCCCCCTCCCTTAACAAAACTATTAACATTCTTAGTTTAAAAATTTAAAACTAAAAAACAAAGGTAAAAAAAATTAATGGGTACATATAGTAACTACTAATATAGTACATATACTATTAACTTAAACAATTGAGCTAAAAATATAAGAATACTAATATTTACAAATTTAAATTTCTATAATAAAAATAAATATTAAACCCTTATTAAAAAAAAAACACCAGACAATACATTTAAACACACTTTTAAATGTTATTTGGCCTATAAATCTGTAATACATTTCATACTAAACGTCATAAAAGATAAAATAAAAATATAACTAATCCTTTAATAATAATGTTAATTCATTAAAAGGTAAATGCTACCTAAAGTCATAGATGATCTCAAATGTCATGTACTAACATTAACCTAGCTACCATTAAAAAATTTTAATAGTTCCTAAACAACTGCCAACAGCCATTCCAAGTAAAAAGTGTAACTTAGTTTCTCCAAAAGCATTCTGACTTAATTATAAGCAAAAATAACACCACCCTTCAAAAATTGGTAGCAAAGTTAATTCTGATTATCAAGATGAGATTAAAGTTATGCTATCCAGATGTGACTTCCATAACATCCCACAAAGCCAGTTATCTTAATTGCCAACTCTGACCTACCAACTAGTTCCATACCCAGATAAAAAACAACTTGTTAAGACAATTCAGATGCTTTCAAATAAAAAAGACTTCAGTTAAAACCTCTTAAAATTAATTAAGGTATAACTTTAAAAAAATTATTAAGCACTGATATAAACATATCTGTCTTCCATAACATCTGTGGCCATCACAGTAGCCTATTAAAATATGTCCCAAAACAATTAGATAAAATTAAAATATAAGGTTCTTCTGACAAATTTAAAAACAGTCAAAATAGCTACTATTTTAAATATTCTGAGCAAAAACAAAAGTAAACACAAATTTATAACAGATTTAAAGAATGTTTATAAAATCAAGACATTTTAACCTAACTCAATTTTATACTAATTATTAAACAGCTAAATATAAATATGCTTATATCAAAATATAAAAAAGGGGAAAAAAAGACCAATCTCTAGTTAAAATCTCCATATCACTTTTGCAAAAACATTACTAGTCATTAACATTTTCTCAAACGGAGGTTCAAAAGTCAAAAACATCTGTAAAACTCATTTTACTAAAGATTCATACAAAAGAAAACAAAAAGTTAAGCCAACCCATATGACAAGGCAAAGAACAAACAAACAAACAAAAAAAAAAAACAACCAAAAAACCTGCTGACCAAACTGGTCCAGTCCAGCAAAAACCTGTAGGATGGACGGAAGGTTTCTTTTTATCTCATTACAAAAAACAAAGGACAATAAAAATCCTCTGGTCAAACCTGTCTAATTCCAAAAATGACAAAAAGACACACAAACCTCAACTCCAGTCACATGAAAAATGGTAAAGGGGCTAATTGACAAAGTTAAAAAATTTGGAAAAAAACAGATTTAAAAGTTTACAGACTGTAGGTATCAAGATATGCCTAGTACAATTTGTATTGTACCTCAAAATATCAGATTCAATAGTTCCAAAAAAATTATTTGTATGTTTCCTTCACCTAAATTTTTTACAAGTTCTACAAAGATAAAAACAAAAACTGCATTCTTTTGGTATAAACTTGCTGTATAAGAGCAGTAGATCAAATTCAATTAAAGTGCAGTTAATAAAAAAAAAAAATAAGGCCTATAGCAAAAATAAAACCTTGTTCCTCCCCAGCTACAAGGCTGGTACGGCAAAAATGCATCCCTAAATGAACTCACCTCACCTCCAAAAACCACACCTTTCTAAAAAGATTGCAATATCCAATTCCCCAAGTTTCTCATTCCAGCCTCACTAACAATCTAAACTTTTCAGATACTTGCAACAAATCCACTGGCATGTCACATGCTCTATGCAAGGCATAATACCCCTAATAATTTATGACAATTCTACAAAACAAACAAACAAACAAACAAACAAACAAAAACCAAAAAACAAAACTATACCCTTCATGTACAACAGAGGGTTAATAACAGCAATGTGCCAGTGCTAATTTGTGTACAGCCACCTTATATGTGGTAGATCTATATTGCTACTTTTAATATAACCACTGTTTTGGGGATAAGGTTTCATCACCTCATGTCTAAATTCTTCCAAAAATAAATACTTTCACCTTCTTTTGCTTCATCCCTCTTAACAAGTTTTAATTTCAGTTCATCTTAATAAAGCATGGTCGTCAAATGTTTATCCAAGGCTCATCGTAAATCTCATGGCCTGCTTGCTAAAGCACCAATAATAAACATTATTCACAGCCCTAGTGTCATTAATATCTGTGCTCATCGCCCTGACCACAGCCACTGTTACTGA
Source organism: Uropsilus gracilis (assembly GCA_004024945.1). Lineage (NCBI taxonomy): Eukaryota > Metazoa > Chordata > Mammalia > Eulipotyphla > Talpidae > Uropsilus > Uropsilus gracilis. Next base: position 176,263 of record PVHY01000947.1, read on the forward strand.
GGTCTCCTATCATGCTGATATCCAAACAGCTGAACAAACATCTCAATAATAAACAACAAAACTGTTGTCTATGATTCAAAAATTGGCCAGCAAACATCACCTACAGCATGAGATTAACTCATTGCAAAATACAAAACAAAACAAACTAAACTCTATACAAATTGTTTTAAGACAATTGCATCGCTAAACTTGCTTAATTTTGTGTGCATTTAACCCTTTAAATAGGGGAGCTCACTTAATTTGTAAAATGTTAATTGATACTATTATGCTAACAATTATTCTCTTGCTATGATTAATGTGCATCTCCTACCAACCTGTTAAGGTTTCTTGGGTCCTTTTTAAAAGTTAAAAAAGAGGGAAATGTAGGACATGGAAGCAGGTAGAGAGATTAGAGAGATGGAGCTTCAGAAAAGAGGAACACCTCCTATCTATCTAGCCCCCTCTGGCACACTAGATGGTGGGTGATAGCATATCTCTCACCTGTAACCCAGCTTCCTAACCTCTTTGGAATGTCCCAGGAGACATATGACCTATTAGTGATGACTGTTGCCCCAAGGGTAAATTTCTCCTGTTATCCCACATTCCACGTCCTACCTGCAGCATGTCATGAACGCTTTGCTACTTTCTCATTACATCATTGTAACATTTCCTTGCTGGGATATATACGGGATTTCTCAACTTCATTAAAGTGGACCTGGAATGCTATCCAGGATCCCCATTCTGTGGGCTAGCCTCACAGATTGCTATCCATCTCTTCCATCTCAATTTCTTCATTCCACACATGACTCCTAACAAATGTGTATTAGCCAACATCTAAATTCTAAGCAATAGTTTTGAAGTTTTTTCCTTTTCTGCATCTCCTTTTTTGTAAGAAATACATGTTGTATAACAAATACATCTCTTTGTTTAGTTACAGGTATTATATATCTACATATCGACATATCAGAAATAGTTATTTATTTATGAACAAAATTAATTATTCTCACCCTGATATGACAGAAACTTTGCATTGTATGCTTTGGCATTCTAAAAGTGCCGATTTGGCACTACTAAATTGAGAACCAAGATAATATGGTCCTTAAGATGTGAGCATTATTATAGGACTGGAATCTTGGCTTTTGTCTTTTCTGCTGTGTAATCTTAATGAAATTGCTTTATTGTGCCATTAATAAATTAGGAATAGACATGCACACCCTTCATTAAGTGGTTTTTAGTATGAAATGATTTAGATGTTAGATCAGTGACCAGCACATAGTATGCATTGCAAAAGCCTTAATTCTTAATATTGTGTACACAGTCTGCTGATATGTCATAACTTGAATTGTGAAAAACAGTTTTTGAAAGACTGTGACTGATTTCACTTATCTGCCTCCTTACTTTCCAACACAGAGCATTTGGTAAATTGAACTTAACTAACTCAGAAAAAAAAGTTCAACAAGTACTTTGTTTTATATGGATGGCAAAATAACTATATTTACTTTTACAACTTTATCAAGTTCTTTTAAAATGTAATTGTAAGTCTTAGGGGGAGATAAGGTATGATCTCTTGAAAATCCAAAGTATAAAAGAAAATCCTCCCTGAGATGATGTTTTATTCATTGGTGTTAGTACCTTGCATTTAATGTATCCACAGACACTATTTGTTTAAAGTGAATGGAAACCTTACTAGAAACATTATCAAAGATATCAATTGATTTATATTGATAATCAATATTTAATTAATAATTTCAAATAGGCTTAAGTTTTCATTCTGTAATTCATTTTTTTAATGGATGTGTAGTGCTAAATACTCTTGGAGAGTACAGTGTAGAAGTCATAGATAATATGCCGAAAACATTATAATGGTTCAAATAGATTTAATTGTATTGATTCTCAAAACAGTCAAAAGCAGAACTTCTACGTGGAAAAGGACATTCATCCTTGCAGTCATTCTAAAACCCAGTTTGATAGAGGATCTGTCAGCTTCAAGTTTGGCTGATGGATTCAGTCTGTCTAACAGCAGAGGATGAGGAAATGGAGAGGCATATACAAAAACTGTTAGGGTTTAGGGTGGAGTATCATGCATAGGCCCCCACTTTTCATTTGCCAGGACTCATTTACTTGCTTACACCTAAGAGCAAGGAAGGCTGGTGAATATGTGGTGCAGACTTTGGTCCAGGCAGAAAGGAGAACATCTATTTTGAAGACTTAATAGTAGACTGCTAAAAATGGTAAAGATCTATTGTAAAAAACATTCTTGTTTAGCATTCCATAATTCAGTGTTTCCTGAATGCATTTGACTCTAACACTCCTCTCTCCCTTGGCAACTGTATAAATCAACACACTTTGGAAAAGACTGCTGTCAGCAGACTATCAAATCCCACATGAAAAACACCCAAATTTTCCAAGGATGTTAGAAACTTTTTAAAAATGTTTCCAATTATTGCTTTTAATGCAAAAAAAAAAAAAAAAAAAAAAAAAAAAAAAAAAAAGGAAACCATATAGAGCAAACCAAATGTATAGTTTCATGATCAGCAAGTAAACAACCTTGAAAGCCACCCAGGTTATCATATCAGTTACCTGCCAGATCCAAGAGGGCACAGCCCTCATTAACCTGTGAAGCAGGAAAGTGGTCACAGGGGAACAGGGACTGAGGTCAGTCATAGTCAGACCCCTCCCCAGCACGTACACTAGATCATAGTGACGTGTAGGGTTAAATGCTTGCGTTAAAATAGAAACTCCCAAGGTTCAAGTACTCGTTAAATTTAGAAGGGTCTGCAATGTAGCAGATAACAATAAAGGCTTAACTGCAAATGCTGCAAGATTCATATTTTTGCTACATTGTTGCGTTTAACTTGCAATTCTGCTTTTGTAAGCCTGCTTGCTATAAAAACCCCTCTTCCAGCTGGCCATGGTGGCTCGTGCCTGTAAGCTTCAGCCTATGAAGCGACCGGGACTAGGAATTGTGGTTTGAGCCCCACCGGGGTCCATAGCGAGACCTAGTCCCCAAAAAAACATCTGGGCATGGTGGCGTGCACCTGTTATCCCAGCTACCTGGGAATCTGAAGCTGGGGATTGCTTGAGTTTGTGGTACCCCGGGCAACGAGAGCCTGCGGTTCCACATACAAAAATAGCGAGACCTAGTCTCAAAAAAACAAAAACAAAAACAAAAACCCTCTTCACTGAAGGTCTGCACTATTTTCTTCCCTGAGCTATGCCAGGGAGAGACAGCTCCAGGTGGGTTATTAGGCTCATCGTTAATCAGACCTGAGACTTGGGACTGTGTCTATAGAGTACCTGACAACACTTGGACCCCAGACAGACAGAGTTACTGGGGTAAAGAAGTATACCCTTTTTAATTTTTGTCACTGAGCTGATGAGGGTGCTCCCATTAGCAAGCAAGCATATGCCCAGAGATCAAACCTTAGTAATAAGGGTAAACATAGTGGTTTATCTACAAAAAATGGGGAAAACAAAGAGTCTAATAGTCCACACCCTCACAAGTATCCCAAAGAGAAATGAACCCCACTTCTGCTCCACCGGAAGCTGTGTGGGGTTTACCTCAGTCCCAGTGTACCTTAGTATCTGAAATTGTCAAGTTATATCCTTGTCTTTTGGTCCTCTGTCATGCCAATCAGCACTAGGTGAATTTCCCAACACAAGGTTCAGCTTGGGTCTATCTGGGTTGCATGGTGACTCAGCATTTAATGACGGTCACCTCTCCTCCACCTTCACACAACTCCCAACCCTTTGGGACCCAAACGGCGGGAGAACCCCAAAAGACTCAGCTTCTGTGTCCCTTTTTTTCTAGGAGTCAAATCCTCAGAGCTCTCTGAATTCACCTCAGCTCTTCTTCCCAAAAGTCCGTGTCCCAGTCTCTGCTCCATTCTTTTTGTCTTCTCTCTCCCCTCCTGGAAACCAGAGCTCCGTTTTCCCTCTACACATTCTCTTACACATTTTCCCTCTACACATTCTCTCTTTTTCCCTTCCCCAGGCAGGATTTGCAGCAAAGTAAAAGATGGGATTATCTTTGTTGGTCTAAACCATCTTTTTTCTCTGCATTTTTCAGACATAGCTAATGGCAATTCCTAAATTTTATGAACAAATACACTGCCCACATTAGGGTCAGTTCCACACAAGCAAAACCCCACACTTTGCTCAAACATAAACTGGTATCCATGATAATCTTTGCTGAGCACATCTCAAATCTAAGTGGGCCAGACATTTGAGCTTAGTTCTGCCACGTTTTATATCCAAATCTCTTCTGATCTAGTTTCTTTTCCAATTTCTTTCTTTATTTTCGTCTAGCAATTTATTGGTAAGGAAAAGAAATCAGCTATCTGATAGAATTTCCCCATCTGTCCAGTGAAGTTCATTCCCATGATGAGATTTAACATGTTCCTATGTCCTTGAATTTCCTGTAATTTGCAGATGGAGAGAGAGAGGCTTAATCACATTCAGGTCCAAGGACTTTAGGAAGACTTATCATAGAAAGTGTACTTTTTCAGCAGTCACAAGTGTGTGCTTTTCTCAGTTTGTGAGTTTAGTCATCATCTATGGTGGCATTTGGATTCTTTATCATTTAGGAAATACCATAGACCACTTCCTTGATCATCCTTTCTCATTTACATGTAGAACTAGCTCTGCAGAGAAAACATTTTTATGCATTGTACTTAGTTACCTATTGATGCACTCTAAACAGAAAAGACAAGGAAAATGCTGCTTGTCTACCAGTTTCACAGTAAGGAGTTGTTTTCCCAGCATCTTGTACCAGTATAGTTTGTTATATTTTGTATGGTTATGAAGTCTCAAACATATGAACTTAATGTATTTTAACACTTTTGCATTATCTTCTACATTACTATTCAGATTGTCCTAATTGTAATCTTTCAAAATTTATTTGGCCAGTATTTTAATGAAGACCCTGGAAGTGTTTGTAAACTTCTTGTTATCTGTTAGACAAGGCTTCTCAGAACATGCATTTCCTTCTGCAGACTGAACAGCTGCTTTTCTAAAAAGCTGCTGCTATTATGGGAACATTTTCTTGATGCCCTAGAACTCTTAAGTCTGCTCCATCCTGGCTTCCACTGCTTCTAGGCCACTTCAGCAGGTGAAACTTTGAAATATGCACAAAGATAATTTTTTTTCCCCACATGCTTTGTGGCTTCCTAATGACAAACTATCCCATTCACTCATTCTATCTTACATCTACTTCTTTTTTTTCTTTATGAATAATCTGCTTTCTCAAAGACACAGGCGATAACAGGATCAGAATATAACACAATTACACATTTGCTTTATTCTATATAACAGAAAACATTCTCAGAATAATATCTACACCATCAGTGACACAAATGCTTAGAAACCTATTTTATACTTAAATTCCCTCATTCTTTTACATTTATCTACTTCAGAGCACATAGCAGTTTTAAGTTCCACATGAGCCATACGGCTTTACACTGATATTTTTGAGGTCATTTTGGGGTGTTAAAAAATTCAGTTTCAGGTGAATTATTAAGCAAGGACTTATGAAAACAATAATTCTTGAGTTCTAGCCTGTTGTGATCTTTTAATTGAAGTTGAAGTCAACATTGCTACATAAAAAATTCTTGGTTTCTATACCAAGAATTTATTATTCTGTTTTGTATATCTTTAGTACTATATTTTTATGGTTTAATGCTTTATCAAAAACTCTAATGGAAATATGGTTTTATTCTGCTTCATAAACTAGTCTTTCCTATGTATTCACATTTTTTTTTTCATTTTTAAAACTTAATTTTAATAGGACATGCCTCAGTAGTGGTTGAGTGTGATGTACCCTTTCAATAGTAGCTTCAAGTTAAAGAAAATTATGAATTGTTTTTGATAAGTTTCATTTCATTTTTAAGTTTTTTTATAGAGATTGACAAGAACTTGGCATTTGTTTGCCTCACTGTTTTATTCACAAGCTTTTCTTGAATTCTTTTTCTTAGACAAAATTTACTTTGATTTCAGTTTTTTCTTTTTCTTAAGTCACTATTTGTTGTTTTTTTATTCTTACAGAATAAAATCTCCCTTATTTAATTTGATTTCTAAAAGTCATATTTATTTTTAATTATTTACTCAAGTCTATCACTTGAGTTCTACCTAAGGTTCTCTAATTCTTACTAGTGTTATTCTTTTATATCGTGTTTCTTTCTAAATGATGTTAGTCTTTCTCTGTTTTTCATGTGTCTTGATGCTTTCTAACCTATGAAAATACCATTTTGCCTTCTATTCTCTTTTATCTCATAGTAGAATACTGTGGGATACAAATGTGACCCTTTCCTCTGTTGTTCTGTATCAAGAAAGAACTTTTTTCTGCTGATGAACCCATCTCCTCAGAATCCCTCAGAACTAGTTTAAATGAGAAGAATTGAAATCAGGTGCAAAATGGGCAGAAGCCTCTGAGCCTCCAACCAACAATCCAAAGGGGAAAAAGTGGCAGTTTTTAAATGCGGCTTCCTCCACCCAGCTTCTTACCAGATTCACATCACCCACACGTAGCAGTTGCCAGTCAAATGCAATTTAAACAACAGGGTTTTATTTATAAGGAAAATTAACCAGGAAAATGAAAAGGCCTTAATGCCACAAGTGGTCAATGATTTTACCCCAAGTACCATTTAGCACAAAGGTTGCAAACACATGTCCAAGGCACCCTGCAAAGTTCAGTCTCTCCATCTTCTCTTTGCTTCTCTCTCCAGTGTTCCAAGCTGTGGCTTCTCCAAGGTTCTTCAAACTTTTCCAGCAGATGCTGATGTAAAGTCAGCTTTCCAAATATGCCACCTTGCTGCAGTCCATGCACTTCCTTTACCACCTTTGGTGGTGTCTGGTCAAATTCACCAGGCCTGCTCTCAGCAGTCCCTGATCACCCCCAGCCTGCCATTCTGGCATCCATCTCCATACCACCTACTTCTCTGCTGGCCACTCTCCCACCAGGGCTTCTTGCCACCACCAAATCACGCTTCCAGGAGCTTTCCCCTGGCCAAGTCACATGGGCCTGTTCTCTCAGTCCCCCATTATTGTCTCCGTCCTCTCTCTTCATTTGTCCTTTTCTAGTCACCCATTGGCACTTCTCGCTCCTTCTCACAAGCCTTCTCTCAGACCCTGGCCACCAGGGTATTTTGGCACCCTTAAAATTTTCAACTGTGTCACTACTCTGTATCAAAATGAATAACAGCTTTTTACTGCAGACCTTATCCCCTGTAGGTTGTTCTCATTTCTTTTCAACCTTTGAGAATCTGGACTTGATTTCACTAACAGTTCACCTGAAAGTATGGTAGTGGCATGTTGTGGATGATTTTGCACTTTTTTCAAATAAGAAAACACAAGTTCAGATTACTATCCACTTCTGCCTCCTGAGAGAAAGAAAAATAGCAAAGTTACTGACAGTGGGACTAATCAGTTAAATGAAGTAGGTCATCTCAGAAATGCCAAATTTTTAACACATTGTTGTGTTTCTAACACAACAATGATTCTGGGTTTCAGTGTCTGATGGGAGCTGACAAGACCAGATCTTAGAAGCAAGCTCACTCCAGACAAGACATGTGCAAAATGAATTAAACGTATAGGTACCTGAATTTATGCCAAGTTGTATTAAAGTGTTATTAGTTAATAGTGAGAAAAATGCCAGTTACACATTTTTATTTTATCTGATATAAAGTGACTTATCCAAATGATTTGCTGTTATATGGATAAACACACTCATTTATTGGTTTGTTTTATTAATTTATTGTGACTCTGTTATTGTGAGAAATACCTAGATTTCATGGAAAAAATTTTGCTCTTTTTAACAGCTCTATAGAGCTGTGGGTATACTCACATGCCAACCATATAATCATGATCCAGGTTTGACT